>OZ014507.1:41506963-41561963 GCA_963966075.1 Aphodius sticticus | reverse complement strand
TGAACTAGTTTTTAAACATTTTTAAATAGGTTTTTTGAGATTTTTAAATAGAACACCCTGTATATTATTTGCTAATTGAAATGTCACTTAAGTTCTTTGTAATATTATATTCACTATATCGTATATCTATTTTTACTAGATATTATTTTCGGCAATACCCAAAACCTGGCCTGTACTTCGAACACATCGGACACTCACTCTAAAAGGGGCATCTTCAGGATTGAAGTAAAGTTCGACAAATTGAAAATAAACGACGACTTCATCGTCAGCGCAAAAGCAGATGTAATCAAAAAGTTCGACAAATTGTGCAACGACGTCATATCACCCGACACACAAAGTAGAAGGTTACTGCACCACTTACATGATCAAGAAAACCAGATGCTCTCGATCAAGAGCGGAATGGATGGAATAATTCTAAACAGGCAGAGACGAGGACTCCTAGGAAAATTGCTAACTTTAGTGTTCGGTGTTAACGACGAAGTCTACCAGGATATCGAGGACCTCGATAAGGATCAGCACCAGCTCATTCAACCTTCAATGACACCGAGACAAGAATCAACAATCAGCTAGATCGTTTCAGGGTGAAGTTGAACAAAGGACTTCATGCGATAAATGATATGCAGTATTGGTTCAATAAAGTAGACGCAAACAAACTGAATATCCGCGTTCTAAGCACGTATCAAGTAGCCACTAATTTTATAACAGAGCTGTGGAATCAATACACCAAACTAATGGGCGTTCATCTTAATCGAGGAAATATTAACGACCACGTCGAACAAATTGAAACATCTGCAAATCTGAAGCTTCCACCAATATTGCCAATATTGACATCACCAATCATAAGGATGAATGTGATCCACGACAAACAGTACATCAAAATATATAGCAGCCTCCCTATGGTTGAGATAACGTCCTTTGTAACGATAAAACTGGATCCCATTCCGCTAAAAATTGAAAACGGATTCTATTGGGTAATGGATGTTCCCAGTGAGATGATAGCAGTGGATTATAATAATCAAGCATACTTCTTATTAACCAATGAAGAATTCAATAATTGTATCAAATTGGAACTGCATAACTATATATGTGCACCATCAACAGTAAAGGATCTGCAACAATCCCCAACTGTGTCATCGGCGAAATATATCGCCGAACCGAAAATACATTCCCAGTTGTTCACAACAAATTTCACTCAACCATATGGAAAAAATTATATATGCCCAATACATGGATATTTATCGCTGACAAACGGATTAGAATCGCTGTTGGATAAGAGAAGATATACACGTCAATCAAACAGGCATCATTCAAGTATCCCAGGAATGCATCATGAATCGGCGCCAAACATCCTCACTCCTAAGAGGGAGGAACAGCTGCCAGTAATAGCCAGCTACAGCAAACCGGTCTCACCGGGATTCCAGCTGACATTGAACCATCCACAGCAAGAGTTAACACAAGAAGAACCAGTTTTGAAAGCATCAGACGCATTAACAACACTAACGATTGAAATGGACTGGATACGTACTCTGGATGAAATGGAAACCAACCAAACCTAAGAAGACTGGAGGGACGGACCAAGTTGGACAACCCGAAGAACTTCCGCTCCAGCCACTGTACAAAAAGGACATAGACTACCAAAATGGACAACACTAATAATATTCATTTTATGTTTCATTTTTGTTTTCTTTTAGGCTATTAATTTTTAATGATTTTTGTTTCTTTTTATCGAGTCTGCAATATGTTTAATTTAATTAATTAATTTTTCTTTTATGGGAATAATAAAGATGAATTCCTACAATAAAGTAGCGACATAATGTTAAACTTGTAATGTAAACATGTGTATTCCATGTGCAATTCAGCAGAATCGGACGGTCACGCCACATTCAAGGAAATTTCGTGTGAACCAAGAACGATCACACGCGGAGTCAGCAAAATCATCAGTCCAGCGTGCCATTGGAATCTAGTGGTTATCAACGTTTTTATTCATACTTACATGTATTTTATTAAGAAAATGTATTTGATTTTAGTACCACTGTAATAGTTTGAAGACGACTTTTGTATATAAGCCCGAAGATTTTTATAAGAAACCAGTATCTAAACTAACGTTTTTGACTCACTAATACCATCCACAAGCCACCGGACCGGAGTGTGAGGCTGCACTCCAATGGAATTTTTGAACATCAACCCAGACACTATTGCCGTCTAAGCCTCTTGGCCTTATGGATAGTGAGGTTGCTCTCCGGTAGTGTTCCTACGTAGGGTAATCAAAAGACCACAGTTTCTCGAACACTATTGCCGGTTCCCCGTAGAGTTACTACGGAGAGAAATCTGTTGTTGAACTTTTAATAACTTAAAACAATTACTCGGACACTTTCCGGCTCCCCGGTAGTGTTACCACGTAGAGTAATCTGTTCAAAGACTTTACATCAAACTACCAAATATTTTATTCACAGTAATATTAAAATTTACAATTGCATAACATTTTCGTTAAATTGCAAATATCACAAAAAATAGTAACTTTTGGTGTATGACCTACTAAATGTAAATTGGTGCGAAATAAAGAGTTATTACAGCCAACTCATGTAATACAGGCTGTTCCATTTAAAAAAAAACTCGAGAAAAAGCCATTTGAAAAACATCAAAATTTACTAAGTTCAATGAATACCCTGTATAGTGTATCTTTATCTTTACTATCATCTCCCTACTGGCTTTGACTATTATCCCTGATAGTTTAAAGGCAAAATCGGCAAAAATTTCGTTTTTACCCAGCCCTCCGCTGGCGCTGGGTCCATCCTCAGCTGTTGTAAAGCAAAAGAAACTACCGACAACTTGGCAGCATTGCAACATGGACAAAAGTCTACCGGTTGCAGTATACAGAATGACTAATAAGATAATAATAATATATTTTGAGATGATGAGTTGGTCCAAAAATTTATTTTATTTAGTTAATTGATTCTAGAATACAAGCACTTAGTAGGTACTAATTTTGCCAGAAATGTTTCAGTTACTTCTTACATATTTGCCTATAGTGAAGACTCAGCAGATATTCTTGATTAGATAGGGCGCATTATGCAAAGCGTAGGTTGCGGGAGATTTTCGTCGCGATCTACTTCAAGCCAATGCCGCTCGCCGCTGCGCCGTTTAGATCCCGGTGCATTGTGACCCGAGTATAACGTTTTAAGAAAATTATTTGGCGCCCTCGCTCTAATCCCAATATTTCCTGAAGCCGGGTGACGCGTCGGGTGCAAAGTAAAGGCGAGAAGATTGATTATTTTTCATTACTTAAACGGAAGTTACTATAGAATTTAAAAGAGGGTACATAAAAATAAGCTCCAATGATCTGATCTGAATACTTTACCTGCTATGATTTTGATGCCTTAAAATAATAAACTCGTGACCAAGTACGTTTGGAAAGAATAAAGTATTGGTATACACTAATGAGATATATTTATATATAATCTACAAAAGTATTGGAGGTTTGTTCGAGCAGCAGTAAAAATAATTGGGTATTCTTCTACGCATACACATAAGAGGTTTTAGAAGCAATAAGTGCATTCTGCGCTTATTTCGGTGCTGCTCGAACAAACCTTTTATGTCTTTGTTATTGTATTTGTGTCGGCTTGACTTGACCGTGCAATTTGTTTAATAAAATTATGTAGAACCAGGACTACAAGAAAACACGCGTTACCAAAACCATACGAGTTCAGTATGAGCAATTATGTCCTGAAAAAAAGCAAAACATAATTACGAAATTACAGTGTGTCCCACCTTTTTCCAGCATTTCTTTTTCATATAGTAAATGCCACACTCAGAAAGAAGTTTCATATGGACGTAATAGTTTTTTCAGTTCATTAAAGAGTTATAGCTGTTTGAAGTATTAACAATACCGTATTTTAACCGGTTTCAAGTTCTTAAGGAATTGACAAAACCAATACGTCCATATGAAACTTTTTACATTATTATTTATTGGAATTCTCTGATACATCTTATAAAATACATTAAACCTAGATAATATAATTTAGATACAACATATAAATACAAAAACTACACTAATAAATTTTGAAAAGTAATGAAATCATCAGGGCAAATTGGTAGTACCGAGCTTCGCTGAAGCCTAGGGTAATCCCATTGCGGGTATCACTGCAGCTCAACCCAATTTTGAAAAGCAACGCCCTTTATGCTTCGCAACATTAGGTTGCAAAGCAAAGGAAAACTGTGGAAACCCCGTACAGCGTTGCGTACAGGTCAGTAAAAACACATGCAGATATTTATTAATAGACATATACAAAGGAAGGTAAAGATGAAAAGTAGTACGATAGCAGTAAATTTAGGATGCTTTATGATAAAACTCTCCTCAAAATATTCGCGCTTCCCAAAACCGCAATTTCCTGAATTTCCCAGGGCGAAATTTTGCACGGTAACTCCTGGACATGTTTACTATAATTTAGAGTAACTGCTCCCAATGAACCTACAATCACCGGAATAATGTTTACTTTCATTCCCCACATACGTCCAACTTCTATTGAGAGATCCTTATATTTAAGTTGTTTTTCAAGCTCCTTCCTTACAACATTCGCATCAGCAGGTACCGAGATTTCTATGAACGTGCATACCTTCATCTGGAAATCCTTTACCACGATATCTGGCTTATTGGCATCAAGCATTCTATCAGTGACAATAGGCATGTTCCATAATATGGTAATATGATCATTACTCACAACAGGAGATGGAACGTGGTCATACCACCGAGACACATCCATTGCTAAACCTAATAGTTGGGAACACAATTTGTAATGTATATATGTTCCCACCCTATCATGCCTAGCAATGTAATGCGACTCAGCTAAGACTGGACAAGCCGCTAACAAATGATAGACATGCTCCGGAGCCTGATGACACAGTCTACAACTCCCATCATGAGCAACTTTCATAATCTTCTGTTCATGATATCTGGTACGTATTGCCTGATCTTGCGCCGCTATGATAGAGGATTCCGTTTCAGCCTTAATGTTTGACCTCCATCTAAACGGTGCAGGTATAGCCTGCAGACATCAGACCTAGGATGAAACATAAAATTTAGTGTTAACTGTTTTCTAGTTTTAATGTCCAAATCGCGTATTTCCTTCTTAGTCCAGTTTAAAACTCCAACACTATATCGAAATATTCGAATAGCATATGCATTTATCGCTTGCATTTTATATTTTCCATTTAAACCAGATTTTAAAATTTTTCTGACTCGCTTAATGTATTCACCTATAACCTTCGCCTTCATCCCTTCATCATCTATACCAAAGGCTTCATCCATTCCCAGATACTTATATCTAGTATAATCTGTTAATTCATTAATACTAGTATGATCATTCAGGCATATGTCAGCGGTTCTCTCAATTTTGCCTTTGACAATACTAATTTTGGCACACTTCTCTAGACCAAATTGCATCCCAACATCGTCAGAGAATTGTTTAACTATACTGAGGCTCCTCTTCAACTGCTCATCATTTTTGGCATAAAGTTTCAAATCATCCATATATAATGAATGACCAATTAACTTTTCGCCAGGTAATAACTGAACACCAACTTTGTCCTCATTCAATTCACTGGACAATGCAAACAGGCCTATGCAAAAGAGCAAGGGTGATAAACTATCACCTTGAAATATGCCACAATTAATATTAATCGGCTCTGAGAAAACACACGACTCTCGTCCCCGCAAGCATAGTTTAGTAGACCATAAGGACATACATGAATTTACCAGAAAAATAATTTTTTGGTTTACCCCATATATCTCCAAGGCTTTTACAATCCATTCATGCGGGATACTATCATACGCCTTCTTATAGTCAATCCAGGCCATGGATAGGTTTCCTCGAGTCTTCTTGATCTTTTCAACAATCTTCTTGTTAATTATTAACAGTTCTTTTGAACCATAACTGTCCTTTAAAATGCCTTTCTGCTCAGAAGGCAATACATTATTTTCTTTAAGATGTTCATAAATCTTGGTACCTAAAATTTTAGTTAATAATTTATAACAACAATTTAAACAAGTAATAGGCCTATATTGGGATACTTCCATTGTATTCTCCGTTTTGGGAATCAAAACAGTTACACCTTCCGTCAGCCACGACGGTATCAGTTCCGGATTATTAATCATATTGTTAAAACATTTTACTAAATATTCATGCAATATGGTTATCCTTTTAAGCGAAAAATTAGGAATTTTATCTGGTCCAGGAGCTTTCCAAAGTCCCAAACTTTTGCAAGCATTTTGGAAGTCATCTTTGGAGAGAAGTACATCTTCCATAGCTGGATAATGCATATTCCGCCTCTCCTCGCGTTTAATCCATTCCGCATCAGAATTGTACTTGCCAGATTGCCCCCAAATGCCTGTCCAAAAATTGGTAACATCCTACATGTTTGGAAAATTCTGGATACAGATGTTCTCCTTGCCAAGACCACTATAAAATTTTTTAGGATTTTCTTCAAAATTTTTGTTATCATTGTAAGTCCGAATTCTTTTTTCAATTCTTCTGATACGTTGGGCCTTAGCTTGAATTTTCTGTTTTAACTCCTCTTCAATAATTACTATATCCTTCTCTTCGCCTAAAACACTGTATTTTAGTATTATGTTTTGCCGTAACCGTTGTAACCTCTCTGTTAAATGAATAGATCTTCTAATTTCAGAAATCCTGGAAACGTCCTTTCTCCAATTATCAATATTATTTTGGAGTCTACGCTTCCAACGGTTTTCCCGAATTCGATTATTGTGTATTGATGTAAATTTTGGATTCACCATCTTAGTAATAACATATGCCGATGCGTACAACAAATTATTTATTTCAATAATAGACAATTCTGGCCTATTCCTCAGAAATACTTCCAGATCAGAATTAGCCTGCGCAATCAACTCCCTAACCCTGTTAGTCTCCCGTATAAAAGGCAATCTAACCCTGCTATGAAAATTTCCTGAAGTAAGCAATTCTTGTTGTACCAATATTAAAAACTGACTTTGTTGTACTACATTATCATCATTATTACCCAGATTTGGCATTCCATTTACCTCAATATCTACAATAATAGACACCTCATCATTGCGGCTATTCTGTTCTAATTCTACCACTTCATCCAAAATGTTTCCTTGTTCTACTTCAACCACTTCATCATTTCAAGATTTAGAAAAATCTCTACCTCCCTTCTTATAGAATCTATCTCTATATTGGATAACTTATTACTATTTAGAATGCACCGTCTCTGGGATGCCAAAGTATTAGCAGTCAACTCCATTCTTTTATCTGGGTTTCTTTCTCGCCATATTCTAAAGCATTCCCGTTGATTAGCACATCAAAACTTTAACAATGAACAAAAGTGACACCAAATCACCTCCTTATATTCATTTATTACGCATTCTTCTTGAATTATTAAAATTAGCCAATACATAAACCCAACATGATGTTTTAAAAAGACTTAGCGTACTACTGTTTTTTTATATCACTTGGCAGGCTTAATAATCTTGTTTAACAGATGTGCTTATAATAAAATGAATTTTGTGACTACTTTTTGTATACTTTGGTAATCTGAACTGGTCCTTTTTGCCGAGTATTGTATTCATGCTGCTGACTATTGTATGTTAAATAATTACTCATATAAATTGGGATTTTTTATTATTTATGCATTTATATACCAAGGTGAGTGCCTAATATACGATTGCTGTTTAACATTCAAGATATTTAATTTACTCAACATCGACTCGATACTGGTTAACTACTTGAATATTTTTAATGTCTTTGTACACAACAATAATATACTGCTGCAATAGTTAAACAATGGTTCTATAATCGTATGGTACAAAGATTGCTTTTAATGTAAGTTTATTAGACATTCTTCCTAAGTAGCTAATTTTTCGGCCCACATTGTTATCGAAAACTATGTCTGGTGTAGGGTGTTACCGAATTTCTATTTCCCAATATCATAGCATTTATGTTCAATACATTCAAACATAACTAATTTTCTTTAAACCAATTTGATATCAAACCCAGTCCAGAGTTCAATGTCGCGATTATATCAGGTAAGTTCTCTGCAATTGATATCAGTGTATCCTCTGCAAATAGGTGCATATCGCATGATTAGTGAAACTAGTGAAGCAACATCGTTTATGTACAAATTAAATAAAACTGGTCCCAAAACAGAACCTTGTCGTACCCCTGAGTTGTTTAATAATTCACTTGACTCATTTTCACCAATCCTAACCTTCTGTCTCCTGTTAGTTAAATAGTTTTCAAATCATTACAATTCTTTTCCTCTGACTCCGTAAGCTTCCAATTTTTGTAATAACTTTTGACAACAAATAGTCTTGAAGGCTCTTTTTAAGTTTACAAAAACGGCAGCTATCGTTGTACCGTCTTCTAATTCCCCTTTCCAATTTGCCAATACCAAATTTAGGGCTGTCTCGCATGAATGCTTAGCACGAAAACGTGACTGTTGAACAGTTATAAATTCATTTTCATCCAAGTACTCATGAGCTGTTGTTTAGCAATGATTTCCAGTATTTGTTCTAGTTTTGGTAATATGTTAATAATCCGAGTCTCTTCGCATTTGGTGGTGTTCACAATTTTGTGTATTGGTATAATGGTGATTATTTTCCAAAAGTCAGGTACAATACCTGTATTTGGTGACTTCTAAATTAAATCTGTTATAAATTGGTAATGCCACAATAGGTAATGCATCATTTACCTTAATTGATATAGAATCGGTGCTGTTGAATTTTTTTATTTTATTTACAACAGAATAAAGGTGATGAACACTAACTGTCTTAAACTGGATTTTTTCGACATTTTTTAATACTGATTTGCTCGTAAAATTTGATTTCAATTGTATTATGGTCGGAAATATTGGATGCATCCAAAACAAATGCTTTGTTCTTGGTGTTAATCGTCAATCCTAAATCTATAAGTGTCCTAGATGTTTTTGTACATCTTGTGCAGTCTTGAGCAATTTATTTCATTCCTACCCTATCAATAACTTGTTGTAACTTCTTACAATAGAAAGAGTCTTTATCTATAAGTGTCCTAGATGTTTTTGTACATCTTCTACAGTCTTGAGCAATTTATTTCATTCCTACCCTATCAATAACTTGTTGTAACTTCTTACTATAGAAAGAGTCTTTAGACATAGCTATATTAAAACCTCCTGATATAATTATAGTATTTCTGCTATACCTACTCATTTGTAATTGTACCCATGAGAGAAACGAATTCAGAAATAAATTCACTGACACTTACGCTTGGTAAATGATAAATTACACCATATTGCAAACAAATTTATTTTTAATTTATATTATCAAACACCAGTAATTTTTATTTAAAGCTACTTTTTTACGACCTCAAAGTTAATATTATTTTTTGTTAGTATTACTACACCGCCCGTGTGCCGAGAATGTGAACTGCAGCTTAGATTATAATCTTCAACGTTCACTGCGCTATTAATAATCTCATCTGTTAAATGAGTCTCACTTGACATTACTATTTCAGGATTTTTCTCAGCAAGCATTATTTATAATTCCTCCAGATTACTAAGCATAGGTACTTTGGCAGTTTAGATATAAAAGTGCCTACTTTTCGTGTTATAAAAAAATCTGATGTGGCCAGGCACATGATTTTATCATACTATACAGTATGTCCACGGAAAAGGTGTTGAATAGGAAAAAAATAAAATAAATTTGATGATTACAAATAAATAAAAGTAGAAAGATTTTTTGAAAATTGGTATTAGAGACTACCTTTTACTTTTTAACAACTTATCCTAGTAACTTATTTCCATATCTTCTCAAATTAAATGCACTTTACTCCTGTACCATTTAAAGTTTTTTTCAATTTTCTGAACACCGCGTATAAAATATGTTAAATGTCTCTATCCCAATCTTACTCTAAGAACTAGCAAAATTTTTTATCCAGAATAACTTTTTACGATAAAATTAAAAATAAAGAAGTTTTTCCTAATTAACCCATTTTCCGTGGACAAACTGTATATAAAATTAATAGTTTAGCTGCATGATATTCTATTTGATCGAGATACGCTATGTCTATGTTATGGGCCAAGTGATTAATAGGGCAATATGAAAAATGACCGGGCAATATGAAAAGTGCCCAAAACAATCGGGCAAGGTGATTAAAATAATTGAAATTAGTACATTGCCCGGGCATTATTCATAATGCCCTGCATCTATTGGGCAGGATGATTAAAACATGTTTCTTTTTATTAATTTTTTTATTTCAGTATTTTTCCAAAAATAAAATAAAGTTGACTCCAGTAATATATTCAACATAATATATGTTAAAAATTAACAAAACTCATATTTTGTCTGTATAAACCTTCAAAAATATACAAAAAATCAAACTCTATACGCAAGCAATATGCTTATAAGTTAAAATAAAACAAATCTCATATCCTAAATAAATAAATATTCAGAAATAAAATAAAATGGCAACTTTATACTGTCAAGTAACGTAATAAAACATCGAAAATTAACAAAACTCATACAAAAACTAAGTAAGTAAGCAATCAAAAATATGTTACAGCAATATTTTTTATTTATTGGAGCAGTTTAGACTTTAGTGGTTTAGACTTCGAATTACAGATTTTTATACCCCCCCCCCCCCACATTTAATGTGGTCAGGGTATATTGAGTTTGGTTCAACATTTGTAACACCCTTAAGGAGGCGTGGCAGATATAGACTTTTTATATGGTTTTGATCAGAATTGAAAAGTGTATCGATTTAGCTATATCCGTCTGTCTGTCAGTCTGTCCGTCTGTGTACACGATAACTACCGCAATTTTGAAGCAATTGATCTGAAATTTGGTATACAAGTTCGTGAATGGGCAAAATCGGTTCACTTGCTTTTTTTTTGTACGGTGGGGGTATTTTAACTTCAGCACGGCTGAAGATAATTTTCTTACTAGTTTTTTCTTTACGACACTTACACCTGTCCGATTTGCAACCACCTTTGCACGCACATCGATTGTAGTCTTGGCCTCCACAGTTAGATGACATTCTTGCTCATTCTCTTAATGAAACCTATGACTCCTGAACTTGTTCGGCCGAAATGAACGTTTCTTTGCATGTTGTAAATTCGTTTCTGAATACAATTGGTTTAATATGTCTTGTTTCGTGCCTAATTTACAAAGGTTGGTATCTGTTAGCTCAACGACAGTAGCTAGAATATTCCTTCCATCACTACGAGCTCGGCCAACATCCGGCACCCAAACTCTTACTGTATCACCTACATTAGAAGAGGGAAATTTGGTATTTGAAGTACTAAGGATTGTTGTTTTAGATTATATAAAGCCATTGCTCTAATATTTTTTACATGTTTGGCTCTTTTCCAAAATCGGATCTATGGAATTGTTGTTATGTACCAGCTATCCTGTTCTTGTTATGCTTTTCTTAACTTGATGACCAGGTCCAGGATCTGAATTAATATTATCTGAAATAGTACCCAACTCTTCAGACTGAATACTGTCAGTTACATCCACGCAAGGTGAGACATTTGGGTCATGTAATGCTATTGAAGAGTCTGCATTGATATGATCATTTTGGACCATATACACTTCTTCAGACTGCACATCACTCTGAATTGTTAAAACTGATTCTAAATCTTCCTCAGACGTGATAGTGACACATTTTAGTTTGCATGTACAGAAACATAATTCACTAGCAATTTTCTATCAGATATACTATAATGGCGTCTACTACCACTGCCATTGCCTATTACCACTAATCTAAACGCACCTTTAAGCTTACCGCAAACGTTCTTCTAAGTTTTATGTTTCAGAATTTGTTTTCGGAAGCGGATGAACAAAACCTATACTAAAGTTATTGATGACAGACAAGTTTGTTTTTTTTTCCGAACAGAATAGCAATACCCACTTTGGATAATGAATTTAAAAACCGAATTCGGAAAACGATTGTTTGTGGCCGCCTTTACAGCGAGCGTTGTCGATTTGTATTCGTCGACGCTCTGACGACATTGGTGGGCCATATACTACTTACTCACCACAACACTGCTTGTAATATTTATCAAAGTGCCCAACACAATTTAGCAGTATTCATAGTGCCCGGGCAATGTGATCATATACAGGGTCATTATAAATGACTGTAGTCAAAGTAGGCCGGGGATCTAATGTTGAAATTGTAGGTTGCCGCTATACTGAAATAGTGTTCCATATGCAAGAGTTAAATTGGTTGCATAAGTTGGAGTTATTTTACTGAGCACACATTCAAAACACAATAGTCAAACTGTTTTCCTAACACCCCAATATTTATTAAAAAAAAAACAACTAAATAAAAAAATAAAACTTTAATTAAAGAATAAACGACGGAAATTAAAGTATAAAAAACTAAAATTAAAGAATTAAATAACTAAAACACAAAAATAAAACAAAGACACTATTACACAGAGTTTTAAATAATAATCGTTATTTTGTTCCCACAAGATGTTGGAACTGTTCTCCATTTTGTTGCAAACATAACCTAACTCTTCTTTTTTTTATTTTCAAATATGTTCTGTGACATAATTTCATCAATATTTGCGCAACAATTTGTTATTTGGTTCATCAGTTCTTCTGCGTTGTTAATCGTTGCTAATCGTTGCTAAGCGTTGCTAATCGTTGTTTGTAGACGTTATCCTTCAAATAACCAAATATTGAAAATCTAACGGCGTCAGGTCACAGGAACGAGCGGGCCATTCTATATTACCATTTCGGCTGATTATACGGTCACCATAAAATTCTTGTAAAAATCGAATATTTTCGATTGTGGTATGGGCTGTAGCCCCATCATGGTGGAAATAACCGAACTGCAATTCTTCGTCGTCCAATTAATTGATTGATAAAGACTCTCAGTATCTGTTCCCTATATCTCAAACCATTTATCGTGTCTTGAAAAAATATCGGTCCGATTATCCTTCGACGTGATACGCCTAACCAGACACCCACTTTCACAGAATATAACGGAGTTTCCTGGAATGCGTGGGGATTTTCAGTACTCCAAATTCTGTAATTCTGTGAATTTATGTATCCCGATAGGTGAAACCACGCTTCATCGGAATAAAAAGACAAATCCAAAATCCTGTTATCATCCATGTGTTCGAGAAACCAACGACAATATGTAATACGATTTGCGTAATCAACTGGTTTCAGTTCTTGCACTAATGTGATTTTATAGGGTATCATATGCAGCTTTCTTTTCAATACTTTCTGGCAAGTGCTGTATGGTACGCCAGATTGTGCAGACAATCTTGATACAGATTTTTTGGGACTCTGTGCCATTCGTGCTCGCAGGTCATCCACTACTTCACCAGTCACTTCAGGTCTTCCTGATGATTTTCCCTTGGCAACGCTTACAGTTTCATCAAACTTTTTTACAATCCTTCGGATATGAGCCAGTAAAGATTCTTCCTCGATATCTGTACCAGGATACATAGCCAGATAATCACTTTTGCATGCTTGCAAAGAATAAATCCACTGGCCATCTTCATTGAATATCCCGTTTCTGTAGTAACACTTAACAATAAAAGTGTTTTGCTCAACAGAATACACCATACTTAACCTAAAAAATCTGATGTGGCCAGGCACGTGACTTTATCATACTATATATAACATTAATAGTTTAACTGCATGCGATTCTATTTGATCGAGATTGGCTATGTCTGCGTTAAAATAAAACTAGTAGAAGTAGACAGCTATGTCGATTAAAGCTGCGTTCGGATATTGTACTCCGTTGACCCCCGAGTACACCGTCCAAATGACACGTACGTGTTATTGGGTGTAAAAAGTGTAAGAGCGCGTACGGTTTGTCAGGGTAGGATATGGGGAGAGCAATGCTCAGATAACCTGGGTCGGCTGTGTCTCTCTTATATGCAGATAAACGCCGTATGACGTTAGTCACTCTCACCATACCCTATCCGATTATCCGAACGCGCTCTTACGGTGTACAATATCCGAACGCAGCTTATATTGACAGTAGGTATTCTCAAGAAAAAATAGCGTATGACTACCTACTGTCATTAGAATCAAATATCTGACACATCCTGGCTACTAGTTTTAATGCAGTACGACCGATCTCGATGAAAAAGAATTTGATTATGCAGCTAAACTATGGATTGTACAAAAAATGTCATAGTCATAAATTATTCAGAATTTCCTCATCTTTAATTTATTATTTAACTATTTCGACGAAATTCCAGAAATGGCGGCTTATTTGCAAAATCTTTCAAAAATGCTAAGACTAAACCTCCAGTTCCTCTGGACCCTTTTCAACAGAAAGCTTTTCAGCTCTAAGTTTGGTTATGAAACTTCTAAATATGAAGTTTCGTCGCGATACCTTTAGTAGTTTCTCCGGAATCGTCGCCACAAAAACGGGTACACACACACACACACACACACACACACACACACACACACACACACACACAGACATTTTTTTGTACCTTGGTCAAAAATGTTCAGGGGACCCAAAAAGACATATTTCCGCTAAAATCTCAAATTTTTTTTTTGGCACGATTACAATACTTTACATACTGCCTATGATAAAGTAAAAAATATTTTTGTGCAAAATAATGTCACCAAAACTTTCCGCGATTACCTACAATTAATTTTTGATTATTTTTAATTTACGTAGATTACGTAATTAACTTTCAGATAACGACGAAAACAACAACAGCCACAAAATACAAATATTCTAAGCAAACTCGGTGAACAGGAGTCCGCCATTTGCAGTTAGTTCGCCACTGTTTGGATAGAGCCTGTGGATAGAGCGGCAAAAATATTATAACATGTACATGGCCAACGTTGACTACAATCTTTTATAATGACCCGGTATCATGCATCAATACAAATTTATTAAATTGCCCATTCTTTCAGGGCAATATTCATAATGCCCGGGCATTATAAATATTGCCCGGATTAATCACTTGGTCCATAACATCTACATTAAAATAAAACTAGTAGAACTAGACAGATATGTATGTCGATTAAAGTTGCGTTCGGATATTGTACTCCGTTGACACCGGGTACACCGTCACTCTAAATGACACGTGTGATTTGGTGTAAAAAGTGTAACGGTGTACAATATCCGAACGCAGCTTGGATTGACAGTAGTATTGTCAAAACATTAGCGTTTGACACTACCTACTGTCATTAGAATCATATCTGACCTATCCTCGCTACTAGTTTTATGCAGTACGAGCGATCTCGATGAAGTACAAATTATAGAAATGGCGGCTTATTTGCAAAATCCTTGAAAAAGGCTTGGAATAAACATCCAGTTCCTTTAGACCCTTTTGAAGAAAAAGCTTTTCAGCTCTAAGTTTGACAATGAACCTTCTAAATATGAAGTTTCGTCCTGATACCTTTAGTAGTTTCGTCACCACAAAAACGTCACACATACACACACACGCACGCACGCACGCACGCACACACACACACATACACACACACAGACATTTTTTGTACCTTAGTTAAATATGTTCAGGGGACTCAATAGGACATATTTCCGCTAAAATCTCAAATTTTTTTCGGCACGTTTACAATACTTTATCATACTGCGTATGAAAGAGTAAAAAGATTAGATTTCTTTATCAATAATTTATCAGCATAATAACTTTCTCCAAATTTAAACCGTCCCCATACCCATACTCACGAAAACAGGGACACCATAATGGGTGGTAAGACTAAATGAAAAGTAGTAATTGAAAAATTTACTACTGGAATTCGCATTTTTTCGACACATTTGAGTCTATCCGCAGTTGCCACAATACTACGGGTAGTCGCCTACACTACTGGGCGAGAGAAGGGAATTGCGGTCGAAACGGTCAGCAAATTATTTTCACTGAAGTGAGAAAATTACTTTCGACGGCCATGCGGCCCAGATTAAAAATAAATAACTTTTAAAATGGAAAAATTTATGTGAATGTGTGTGACACTTTGTAACTAACTTTCGGGTGTTTGGAAAATCTAGTTGCGAACGGCTCTGCCGGTGGTTTAATGCGACTGGGAGCAGGTGGCGCCACTCTGCTAAATTCGTTCATATCCATTACGGTATCCACTTCGTAAAACATTATAGCCGCAGTCAAATACCATCCACCCCCTCCGGTCTTTTATATGTTACATCCAAAATAATATGCACTTAAGGCTGGTTAGGCAATGCGTGCAATGCGAATTTAGAAAATGCGGTATATTAATAGTTTAATTTGGCATTCACATAAGCTGCAGTTGAGCCACGCTACGCTACGGTGCGCTGCGCTCCCCTGCGCTCGCCTGAACTCGACTGCGCTCCAACGCTGGCCGACGCGACGGTATGAACAGCGATGAGAGAAACAGGTACGACACTAAACTTTTCCCGCCGTTAGAAATTTAAGTGCGCGTGCGCGACCATTGGCCGTTTTTATCTGTTTTTCCGTCGCGGCGCTAGTGTATTCGTTATTTGATCGTCAGGTTGAGGTAGTGACGGATAGCGACAAAGGCTTTTCACTTTCCTGTCAGTGTGACAGTGTCAATGTCAGTTTGAAATTATATAAATTAGCCCCTTTCGCAGTAGCGCCATCTAGCGGACTCTTTTAAATCACGACTGAACTACTTTTACCTACTACTTTTGTAAAACTAGGAATACCGACATCAACGGTACCGTCGCGAGTGTCCTACCTTGATTATAACTCATCGTTGCTGTGAACGCAAGATGCCAGCGCACAGTGCCAGCGTATGTACATATTGTACATAACCCTTAAACATCTGCAATGGGCGATCACCTCGCGGCTTTCCGTAAAGACTTTTGAGGCACTTGATCGAATATGATGTCTTGCCGATGCGACGATCCAATTGTTCCAGTAAACTGTAGAAATGCCATAGGTGTTATTTTGGAATAAAACAATAGTTGTTTTGTGAATGTCGAGTATTTACAGGCGTACAGGCGATCGATTTCGGTTTTTTTTAAACCATCTTCAGGCCAATCTGGAATGTATTAAAACAATGAGTACACACATAATTTTGTAGTCACTTACAGTCCGGAGGTAAAATTAATGGGTAAAATATGGTGCGGAGTAAATAAACAAAACATGGAGTCACGATGACACGTGTTAGCAAACTGAAGGCAGAAAAATATACAACACGCAGAGACGAATTAGGGACTTGCGCAGTGTGTTCACCTATTAAAAATTTCGAATAAATAGCGTTCCTTAAAGTCCGTAAATTCGTTAACGGTATTGTGGCCTTGTTCGATGTTTTGTTTTATCTCGTATATCTCGTAGTAGTCCATTATTTTTGATTTTCTCATGTTGTGTAATAGTTTGATATTGTCGATGTTGGTTGTATGGTTATGTTCAACAAGGTGCTTATTAGATGTTGATGTTTTTCGTTTTCTATGTTCCTTAAATCTAGTTTTTAAGTTGCGGCCCGTTTGTCCGATATTTTGTGCATCACAATCAGAACATCTCAACTTATATATTCCGCTTTTTTCAAATGTTGGTACATGCTCTTTATTGTTAATTAGCGTATTTTTTTCTACGGTGTTCCTACTAGTCGATGTTGCACTAGTCAAACTGCTGCACATTCTACTGGAGGCAGATGTGGGGTGGACTGCAAGTAAACCCACAGCTCGCAATTTCTCAGGCCGAAGGGTTGAGGAGTTCAGGACATTGCTAGCACAAAACGACTGGAGTGATGTGTTTGACACCTTGGTAGCGGAAGAAAAGACTGAGGCCTTCATGAAGACTCTCTTCCACTATTTCCACATTGCCTTCCCAGTAAAGTCTCGCAAACAACACATAAAAACTAACACGTCACCCGAACTAATTCAAATGAAAGAGACACTAGACTTCATGACACGGCTGCTAGATACTAACAAAGACGATGAATATAGGAAATATATAGCAACCTATAGAAGATTTTATAATGAGCAAGTCACTAAGACTCATAAGGACAGAAACATCTTTAAAATTGAGACCTCCGATAATAAACCAAAGACAGTCTGGAAAATAGTAAACCAGGAAACGGGACGGATGCGGAGGACGGGCCAGGACATGCCGTCTTGTACCGAGTTTGGAGACTTTTTCGCATCTCTCCCACAAATGCCAGAGAGGGCGTGTTTACTCCCAAACACGAGAACTACAGGCAGATCGATGTTTTTCCACCCCACGGATGAACATGAGGTTGTATCCGTACTACACAACATGAAGAACAAAACCTCAACTGATATCTATGGAATGAGCCCGGCGATCATCAGGAGTGTGCGGAATGAGATTGCAAGGCCACTTGTACATACCATAAATGAGTGCTTGGCAGAGGGTGTGTTCCCAGCAAGGTTGAAGATAGCACTAGTTCATCCAATATACAAAAAGGGAGATACCAACAACTGTGGAAACTACAGGCCCATTGCCATAATCCCAACAATGTCAAAGGTTATGGAGAAAGTGATGGTTATGAGGATTAATAACTTTTTTGAGGCAAGTGACTATTACAGCAATAAACAGTTTGGATTTAGGGCTAAAAAGAATACCACCATGGCCATGCACTCACTCCTAAATTGTGTGTATGTGGCACTAGAAAAGCATAAGAACTGTCAAACTTTACTCTGTGACCTATCACGAGCCTGATACAATCTCGCATAAAACAATGCTTGAGAAGATGGAGTATTATGGATTCAGGGGAGTGGCTAAAGATTTGATGACATCGTACCTGGGAAAGCGGAGACAGAGAATTGCGACCAACAAGGGATGGAGCGAGGAATATCCCGTCACAGCAGGAGTTCCACAGGGATCATTGCTGGGTCCGGTCCTGTTTGTCATCTACATCAACGATTTTCCAGAACAGCTCAAATGTCACCTTGTCATTTATGCTGACGATACAACGCTGTCGTCGGGGATGATGCTGAGGAACTACAGGAAAGGACAACAGAAGATCTAGAAAAAGCGATGAACTGGTTCTCAAACAACCAGTTATCGCTTAACCAGCAAAAAACCGAGACCATCACATACAAGATGGACCGATGGCAGGAAGCCGGGACCAGCGCTAAATTTCTCGGAATATGGTTGGATGACAGGCTGACATGGAAGACACACGTTCAGAAACTGTGCAAAAGGTTGGCTTCAGCTGTGTATGCAGTGAAAATGGTTTCACGAACAGCGGGGGAGAATGCAGCTCGAACGGCATATTATGGTCTATTTCATCCCCTAATAACGTATGGTTTGGAAGCGTGGGGGACTACACGCCACCTGCATGCCGTGCTGGGACAGCAAAAAAAGGCAATCCGAGCGATAAGGATGCTGGCGCAAGATCAGTCATGTGCACCACACTTCAGGGAGTTCCAGATTCCAACGGCACCAGCAGCACATATTCTGGCAACTATACCAAAGATCCACGAGCAAGCAAGACAGAATTCTTTGCAAGTAGTGGGGGACTCTCATGATTATAACACCAGACAGAGAGGCACCCTACGGCTCCCGGCTGTCCGTCTGGCAACAGCGGAATACCTGAGAAAACCTGTGGCTCTCTACAACAGCTGTCCCGAAGAGTGGAAGGCGGGGGACGTCAGGACCTTCACGAGACTCCTGAAGGGTCACCTTGTGCGTGCAGTGCCGTACTCGTTGGACGAGTTTATACCGCGTTAAGTTCGACATTTAGTGTCCGTGCTATCGGTTCGCCTTCGGGTGTTTTGCTGTTGTGCGTATATCATGTATATTGTATATGTATCATCAATGTATGTTATCTCTTTTTGACAATTATCTGTACAGATTGAATAAAGCTATTTCTATTTCTATTAATATAATTACGAAAACAATATTCATTAGTGATACTAATAATATATACAAACAGTATAACTGAAGAAGTGGACAACACAGTTTGCAAACGTCAGCAAATATGATGTATTTTTATTTATTTTCTAAATGGCCTTACTATTAATTACTATCCTATCTTCTTCAGTTAACTAATACTTAAAAGCTAATATAAAAGATAGTATTGTAAGGAGTTTAGGTGATATAAGTTTAAATAAATAAAGATAAACAAATAATCCAATGAAAATAAATTAAAAAAAAAGAAATATTTATAAATTATGTGAACCAGAGCAAAAGAAGTGCTATAAATAAGTAAGTATAGAATAGTATCGTGGAAAGTTATTTCTTAGCCAAAGATCTAGACGGTTAACTGATGCTGACCACGCCGCAGAGGAGCGGCAGACACTGGTTCGTGTTATGAAGAGGAATGGATACAGCAACACTTCCATTAATAGTGCCTTAAGATCCCAGGAACATACAGACCAACAGAGGGATGATCATTTAACACCACGCGTATGCTTACCTTATGTGAAAGGCACCACTGACAGGATATCGAGAGAGTTGAGAAGGCATGGTATAAAAACTATCTTTACGACAACTACTTATATAGGCTCATTTCTACCTCGACCCAAGGATTTTATCAATTTGGAAAATCAGGGTGTATACGAAATTAGCTACGGAGGGTGCAATAAATCGTATGTCGGCCAGACGAACCGACGTGTAAGTGCGCGGATAGAAGACCATAAATTGGCGGTGAGGCATAAATTAGTGACAAATTCTTTGGCGGCTCATTGGGTTGAAACTGCGCATAAAATTAATTTTGACAGTGCTAAGATAATTTCGAAAGACTATATACAATCGGTTCGTGTGGGACGTGAAGCAATAGAGATTGCAAGAAGGCCTAACAACTTAAACAAGCGTGATGACGCGCTTAATTTATCAAGTGTTAATTTATCACCATGATGATACACGGTTGGTGATTTCGACGGGCAGTGGCAGGACTGCATCATCAGCTACCATCAGTGGACCCATGACACGCAGTCGCACACGTGCGACTATGGAAACAGTCATAGAGCAATAGAAGGCGAATATTTTGACACTAGTTTATTTGACATAGTTTAAAGTTTTGCAGTTAGTTTTTAAAGCTAGATAATGGCAGATGTGAGTTTGTCGAAACGTTGCTAATAAAATAAATTTTTTACACGAGATGACCGAAAACTTTTTACATATACATAACGATCGTGAAAATCTAAAGTTAAATATATATATATATATATAGGATAATCGTAATAACGGGTATTCGACCGGAGACTTTAAATGAAACTACTCTTTCTGCATAAGTCGAGCTTTCGGTGCTTTTATTTTATCACCTTCTTCAGGACACTAAAATTTACAAGAACGGAACATTTCAGAATATGTTAACAATTTACAACTAATTACATGTACAATAAAACGCCTATACATAACCCAACTTACGTTGCAAGTGAGGATGCTAATAAAACCCCGCCAACGAATCTTCCAACGCATAAAATACACTAAGTATAAGGACATTCAACAATCTTTCGACTTAATTGCGGGCTCCAATTAGCCTTTGTCGTACGGATGTTGTTAATTATCTTCGAATAATACCTCTATGCACTGATTTCAGTTTCTTCGATCGACATTTGCTGTTTAGAAATGGTTCACCGTGGTGTCGCTAGATGGCGCCAGGAGTGCCAGCGTCCGTGTGAAGTTCGTCTATTTGTTTTTAAATGTTTATTTCATAAAGTTTGATTGTGAAAAAAAAATATAAAGGTTGTAATTACATACGAATTAAATGTTGTTTTATTCATTGCCCTGAATATAACTTGACTGTCGAGTGGTTTAGAATGTTATCGCTTCGTTGTATAAGCTGTCTGTTTGATTGCGGTCGTTTTTATCCAATTCCAGTACATATGTATATAATGCGCTTAGGTCTTGTATGTCTGATCTTTTGTTTAAAACCTGTTCGGTTTTGTGTATGTGGTACATCTCTAAAAAGGACCGTTTGGCATAATGTGGTTCGATGTCTAAAATTTGTACTTCATCGTACCTTATTTTGTGGTCCTCCTTGTGCACGTGTGTCGCTAGCATGCATCTATCTGGATTCTTTGAGCAGTCGCTTCGGTGTCCCGCTAATCTGTTTTTGAGGAGTTGAGACGTTTGCCCAATGTAGTACTTTTGGCAGTCTGCACATTGAAGTCTGTAAATCACATTTGCCTGTGACAGGGTCGGGGTTTTGTCTTTTAGTCTTGTGTACACCTCTGCTACCGTTTTTATCTTCCTTACTGCGATTTTTATTTCTTCATTTCTAAAAGTGTTAATCAATTTTTTAGTAAGGTCTGGTATATCCATAAGTACACTATACCTCTGGCTTTCCGCCACTCTTTGTGGTTCCACCGCCTGTTCTGCGTCATCTGGTGTATTCGACGTTGCGTAGAGTAGTGTCCTGAAGATTAGTGTCCTGAAGAAGGTGATAAAATAAAGGACCGAAAGCTCGACTTATGCAGAAAGAGTAGTTTCATTTAAAGTCTCCGGTCGAATACCCGTTATTACGATTATCCTTTTAGATATCGACAGTTAGTAACTCAAGGTATATATATATATATATATATACAGAGTGAGTTATTATAGGTAAAACTACGAGAGCTGAAGGTGAGTCATCGATTCCAGCTGTTATTTTGCTGATACGTTACAGACTATTCCCGTGCGTTAGAAAGAAACAGAGTGCTTTTTCATGCGTCTGTTCTTACGCTTTTAGGCGATGACTCACCTTCAGCTCTCGTAGTTTTACCTATAGTATCCCGGCGGTCTATAGTTAATAAATCGTTTGAGAAAGAAAAAAATATTTTATACAAAAGTTGTTTGACTAGCCATTTTCTATAACGTAAAATTATTTTCATTTATACTGAGTAGTGCATTTAGGTGTGATTGAAAGTATGGACATTTTTTAAAATGGAACGTCCTGTATATTTTATTATATTATGAACACTACTAAATTTGTCTATCCAACCGTGTATGTTGCTAACGCTGTGTCCTGCGTGCGTCCGTCGTCCGTCGCCGCATGTGTTTTTGTTTTTGCGTTACGTCCGTCGTGCCTGTCCAACGTAGCGCCGGCGCGACGTGCGGCAGATCCCCCATTCCCACGTACATAATAGGTACGTCATATCTTGGGAAGTTAGTATCATATTGTCTACGTACCGCCAACATGAGTTTGTCAAAGAAACAGAAGCTGCTGCTATGTGATAACTCATATTTGAGATTTTTTAATATGCCACATCGTAAAAGAGCAAGAAACAAAACCAGCCAAATAGTACTAGAAAGGAAAACATTTGTGGAATTTCACCACCTTTACCAGCAATTACGGACTTCAGCACGTTTGTTCCATGGCTACTGTAGAATGTCACCAATGACATTCGATTATATTGTGGAAGCCATAACACCCGAAATAAAACATATTCACACAAATTTTCAACAAAACAGGCCAGCAAGGCGCGTGCGCGCGCAGCGCGACGGATGAAAACATGCGGCAATATCAAAATATTTGATATAACTTGCGTCGCCGGATCCGTCGCCGCATCAGACGACGGACGAACGGTGCCACGTAGGACACGCTCATTTACTTCAGGCTATTTGGTATCGATGCGTTGTTGGCCTTGACGCAAAACGACATTTTTGCCGATTTTGCCTTTAAACTATGTGAGACAATAGTCAAAGCCAGTAGGTAGATGATAGTATCCAAAGATATTAGATATACTATACAGAGTGTTCAATGAACTTAATAAAATTTGATGTTTTTCAATTGTCTTTTTCTCGAGTTTTTTAAATGGAACACCCTGTACAATATGTGTTGGCTGTAATAACCCTTTATTTTGCTCTAATTTACCTCTAGTATGTCATACACCCAATATTATTATTTTTTAAAGCTAGATAATGGCAGATGTGAGTTTGTCGAAACGTTGCTAATAACATAAATTTTATTATTTTTTGTGATATTTGCAGTTTTACGAAAATGCAATGCAATTGCTAATTTTACTATTGCTGTGAATAAGGTATTTGGTTGTTTGATGTAAAGTCTTAAGGTGGCGATAGCAGAGATATTTTAGAAACAATTTAACCAGCTTGATCCTTATACAAAGTATTACCGCTATCAACATATTAACAATTTTCTATGAAAACTTATAAGTATATTTGGCCTTCTACCGTATGGCAACCGAACACGCGATTTAAAAATTTAAATTACTGCTAAAGTAAGCGCTAAACCGTGTACTTTTAGGTTAACTATTGTGCAAATTTGTTGACTTCTGAGTGTTGAAAATCAGATTTTCTTTGATGTGATTTATGTACTCACACACAAAAACCAAATATGCAACAGAATCAAACTGATATCTTTAGATTCAGATATTTATTCATAGCAAAAAGATCTATTAAAAGCACTTCTAAATAACCCACTTTCCATTCACATTATCAATATTACTCATACTATCATTCATATTATCTCAATTTTGAATTGTCTCTCCAGAAAAATAACCTATTTTAAATCAATTAACAATAGTAAGTAGATATTGTTGGTTGTTTTTTGTACTAAATACAAATTCGATTTCAACCGTAGCTCATCAAGACAGGTTTTAGTGTTTCTGTTTGTTTTTGTGTCTGAGCGCACATACTATTACAATGAAACGTCTCCGCATAATTCTCACAAAGGGGAACAATTTTTCACGATAGTCCCCCTAAAACTACACTGTTTTCGGCTTACTTCGGAGCCCAACTGAAGTTACTAGGTCTTCAGGTTCGCTCGCTGTACGTTTGTAAACATTGCAAAACATACTTATAAAATTGTCTAATACCTTGATAATCGTAATACTTTTTATATGAATAAATCTAGTTAACTAGGTTCTAAATGGCTTCATCTATAAGGCTGTAAATATTTTACATCATGCTACCCAGCACACTGTTTACAAAGCAATATTAAGATACTAAATAGCATACTACTCTTTAAATTCCAAATATCACAAAAACTAGTAAAAATAGATATACGATATAGTGAATATAAATTACAAAGAACTTAAGGGACATTTCAATTAGTAAATAATATACAGGGTGTTCCATTTAAAAATCTCAAGAAAAAGCCATTTAAAAATGCTTAAAAACTAGTGCATGCTACAATCACCCTGTATAACGCATCAAACTTGTCATGACATCAGCATCTAGCTATGGGTTTAGTGATTATGTGACAACTTTTTTAGGACAATATCTGCAAAAATGTAGTATTAACGTAGTTTTTAAGAAAGGCCTGCAATTGCCAATTTTTTGACAAACAATTGAATATCTCAGGAAGTATTTACTTTACACAGGTACAACTTACACAGTTGGAATGACAACTTCCTTAGTATTCATAATATGGCATGATATACAAGGCGTTCCATTAAAAAAAAAATGTACTGACTTTCCGTCACGCCTAAATGCAACACCCTGTATAAATGAAAATAATTTTACGCTAGAGAAACTAATGAGTCAAACAACTCTTTTCCTCGTTCCCTAGGGAACCATTTGAGTGTTTTTCCATTGAGTGTCCATCTTGCTCCTTGGCTATACCGTACTGATGAGGACTAATAGTCCGAACCACGTGTCTACGGTTGCTTCTTCGATCTTCGTATGACGGAATTGCCCGACAAATACCTTTCTCCTTTATATCTCACCGTCGATTAACCAGATTTCCTATATATATATACAGGATGTCCAAAATTATCGGTTCACCATTGGTAACTTTGTTATTAAAGCAGATACAACGTTGGTTAAATAAGCAAACTAGTAGTATTTTATTCGGTTATTAAGAATATGAAAACAAAATAATAATTCAAAATTTGGTTTTCAAAATATTCTTGTGAATATTTTTTTTTAATGTGACTGCATCTTTTTACATAGTTGGAAGAAATTTTAATGAGTAATAACATTAATCGCACTATGCTTAACACTACATAAAAATAAGTAGAAACAAATAGATACATAAATACTTAACAACAACAGCAACGTATAAAATTGTAAATTAATTGAATACATGTTTTTCAATGTAATAAATGTTCAAAAGTACCACCTTCTTGATCTACGCACTTTTGAGCTCTTTTTTTTACACTTCGAGTGGCTTTTAAGATTGTTCTGCCGTCGATGTTGTTTAATGCGTTTCTTACTGCTATTTCTAACTCTTCCACATTCTGATGTCTTTCCTGGTAAACTACGTCTTTCACAGAACCCCAAAGATAAAAATCAAGCGGCGTTAAATCAGGTGACCGAGGAGGCCAACGAACTGGCGCGTTTGTTCCTATCCATCGCTGGTCAAAAATTGTATTTAAGTAATTAACAGATTGTATGCTATTATGAGCAGGTGCGCCATCCTGTTGAAAGTAAATGCGGCCGTTTTGAATAATAGGAACATGGTCCAGGAAATCTTCGATAACTGGCGTTAATAATTCAACATAACGTTGTCCGGTTAACGTGCCGTGATAAAAAATAGGGCCAACAAGTTTAGATCCTATTATGCCGCACCAAACATTTAAACTAAATCGGTTTTGTGGATTACGTGGATCCACTACTAAAGGATTTTCTTTACTCCAATAATGCTCATTGTGTTTATTGCGCATACCTGTGTTTGAAAAGTTAGCTTCATCCGACCACAAAATAAACTTAAAATTATCTCGTCGTTCATTGCAAAAATTTATAAACCAATTAGAGAACACTAATCTTCTTTCTTCATCACCAGCTAATAATGTTTGCACTTTATTCATTTTGTAGGGATGGAATTTATTCTTTTTCAAAATTGCGTGAACAGTGGCCCTTTTTACTTCTAATTCTCTTGCACAGTTTCTGATCGATATTTTAGGGCAAGCTACAAAATGCGCTAGCACATTTGTCTCCGTTTCTTCATCAATAATAAAGAGCTTCTTTCTTCTTACTTTAGTAAAAGAATTTTCGTTGTTTCGCAATCTTCGATACAGTCGCAGAAAGTATTGTTGGCTTGGTGCTTGACGATCCGGGAATGTGTGCTGGTATTGTAATAAAGCTTGTGCAGAATTTTTTCTGCAAACCAGATACGCCTCCAGCATATCACACTTTTCCAAATGTGTAAAAGGCATTTTATTTTTCAACAATGAAAATTATTAATCTATCTTTCTAACAGTTTAATTTGACAGATTTAGGTTTATTTACTTTATTTCCAAGGAAATTTGTGTATTTCATTATTTGGCACTACATTCAGTCCGGCCTACTTACTTACCTTATTCCGACAAATATCACAAAATTAAACTGCGCATTACGTGTTTAGTTTTATGTTTAGGGTAATCATGCATTATCAACTTTCTGTTCAAAATTAAATTTTCTTTAAAAATATTTGACAAAATACAGAGTGTTACAATGAAAAAAACATTTTTTCGTAAATATTTCGAAAACCAAATTTTCAATTATTTAGTTGTTACCATAATCTTAATCGCCGAAAAAAATACTACTAGTTTGCTAATTTAACCTACTGTGTAGTTATAATAATAACAAAGTTACCAATGGTGAACCGATAAGTTTAGACACCCGGTATATATATATATATATAGGAGAAAGGCATTTGTCGGGCAATTCCGTCATACGAAGATCGAAGATCGAAGAAGCAACAGTATACACGTGTATACGGAACCATTTGAGTGTTTTTCCATTAAGTGTCCATCTTGCTCCTTGGCTATACCGTACTGATGAGGACTAATAGTCCGAAACACGTGTATACGGTTGCTTCTTCGATCTTCGTATGACGGAATTGCCCGACAAATACCTTTCTCCTTTATATCTTACCGTCGATTAACCAGCTTTCCTTTATATATATATATATATATATATAAAGTGAAAAACTTTTTAATTGGGGAATCCAGCAAACAACAATTGAAACGACTATATGTTTAGTATGCTCTTTATTATTTCACCAATATTTCGCATCAAATGGTATGCTTCTTCAGGGTCATCGTTTCAATGGTTGTTTGCTGGATTCCCCAATTAAAAAGTTTTTCACTTTTTATCTTCAACGGCAAAGACCCGTCCTTAATTTTTATATATATATATATATATATAATTGGTATGAAAATATTCGATATAATTCGTATGAGGATTATTTGGGCTGACGTTCACTACGATAAAATAAAACTGGTTTCTTCGAATCGCAATATTTCGGAATTAATTTATTCTTTCATCAGGCGTTTAAACTACAAATGATTTAAAAAACAATTAAAATATGCAGACAAAAGTAGAATGATCCTACTTATGATTAAGTTTACTTAAGCTAACATCAATGACAAACATTCTCACAAATCCAGGTGAAACATTATAGACAATCATAACGTAGACAGGACAAATATTTTTACACGTAGAGTGACACACGTGCTAATCTTTCGACATCATATTGACTATAAACGAATCCAAATCTAACTATATGATATTCAACCCAACGAAGACCAATGTAAGCATATCAGTCAGTATCAACACAGTACCAATCAGAGAAACATCTGAAGCAAATTATCTCGGCATGTGTATTCAAAATAATCTTAGGTGGGACAAACACATTGCAAACATAGTCAGAAACAATTCAAAAACAATTGCAGAAATCTATAAAATGAGAAAAATCATACCACAGAACTGCAGAAAGACGATTTACAACGCCTTATTTACCCCAAAATTGAACTACCTGATCAATATTTGGGGAAACACAACTAAACGAAATATTAATAAGATACAAAAACAACAGAATAAAGTACTAAAGTTACTACATAGACTACCTATGCTGACGTCAACCACCGAACTGCATAGAAATACAAATGAACTAACATTAACAAAAAGAATAACCCAGGCTAACATATTGCTGCTACACAAAATCACCAACGGATGGATAAAAACGGACATTGCACTTGAGAGGAACAACGAGATACATGATCACCACACCAGAACAAGAAATCACTTGAGAAATCATAAATATAAAACAGACAAAAACTCCCAATCAATTACAACAACCACGATAGAAACATACAATAAAATCCCAGCAAGTATAAAACAACTCAGCTACAGAACGTTTAAAACTAAGATCAAAAGTATGCTAATAAACGGGACGATTTAAACACAAACGAAGACATATATAATGGTAAGAGATCCGAACACCCTCAATACCGTCCACCGAGGAGAGGTTTGCTCACACCACGGATGGACGTAGTAGGGAATGACTCGCGTATATGTATATTTGTATGTTATGTATTATTATGAAATATCATAGTATTGATGTGACTGTATGTGTATATATATATATGTATATTCTTTAATAAAGGTACTTACTTACTATCAGAAGAGACAATCGATCGAGGAAGAAGCTGACGTATCGAACATGTCACACCACCTTAACGAAAACAACACAAGTCCGCAAAAGTTCAGGTGCAGTGCTTGATAACAGCAAGGAAATTTAAAAAGTAAAAAATGATAACGTGATTCCCCTCCATGCGGCCGTCCCTTCTGTTTTTGTCAATTTCAATTATATAGGAATAGTAATTACTGAGCCCCTCCACATCAGTACGAAAATTGACCGTGTCGCCATGAAAGTTAATGTGGTACATTTCCAAGAAAAGTCTGTTGTAATAGCCACGCTCCTGATCTAAAACATTTACGTTATCGAAATCGAAAGTATGCCGATTTTCAATTGCGTGACAACCTTATTTAGTTCTATTAATTCTGTAGTAACAGCTATAATATAATGCATATTATAGGGAGTATAAAAGACCTTTATGAATCAGGTCAATTATTTGAAATTAATTCAAGAATGTGTTTGCTTAATCTAAAAAAAATAATCCATTAACGTTCGTGTCTAGATATCAGAGTATTTCACATACTTCGTATACTACTTACATACTACTACGTATACTACTATGTATACTACTTACTTTCACATACTACTTACATGTACGTAATTTGTCAAAAATACAATAATTAATCAAAACCGTTTCTGGTATACTTTTTTTCCGTAGAACCTGAAAGTAGGAATTTCCAAATTTAATATAGTTTTTGAGGGAAAAAATGCATGTTTGGCTTTTTTGACAGCTTTTTAGCACTGCTTTTCTGAAAATCTAGACTAAAGTCAAAATTTCTGAGTTCAGATTCAGATTCCACAGAAAGAAGCATAAGTACTGCAAAAAAATTGAAAAATAAGGACCACCTATTATACATGTTATTAAGTTTTACATTTATGTGTGTATACGATTACGTACAATGTTCTAATTTAATGTGAGCATCTTCTAGTAATTAATAAATCCTCTGTTTTTATTTTGCAGCAATAAATTTTCTTGGCAATTTGAACAATACAAAAACACAATAAAAATTAAAAATTGCGCTGACAAGAAAACAAATGTATATAATAAATATTTAAAATAATAAAAAGAAATGCGTTGAGGTTTAAATAAAAATAAACAATCTACCTGACATAAATAAATTATTAGTATGGTGTATCAATCAATTAAAAAGTACCACTTCTGAACCATTCGTACTCATAGTAACACGTAATCTACTGAACTACTGAAGTACTCCACGATCAGTTGCATTTATGGTTAGCAAACGGTTAAGAGTTATCAACAATCATCATACTGACAGTACGATACTGATTTATAAAGCCGGTGGGTATAAAATCTACTGTTTCAACATTTGATCGCAGCGAGTGACCAACACGATTAAATTAACAAACTGTTTAATCTCAAGTTAAACAAAAGTATATTTCTTTTAATTACAAACAATATTTATAATAAATTCCAATTATAGTAAAATTTACATTGTATTGTAATATGACCCGTCCGGAGTTTGTGCACAAACTAACCACAAGCAATGTGCGTATGAGCAAATAATTTGTTTAATCGTAACATCTATTCGCTGGTCCTAAACGCAGAAGATATACTGTACTTAAAAACTATAAGATTTCAGGGAACACCTACACCATAAAATTGATCGAGGCATTAGACCTCCCATTTTTCATAGCAAATCACATAAAAATTCCACCTACCTTTCTGAATATAATATTATCCACATACTCTATGCTACCAACAATGGCATACATTGCTATATCCATTATAGTTTCTTCGTAGGCATACGTAGAAAAATCTTAATTCTTTCTTGAATATGTTGCTATAAAGAATTCAATAAAACGTGCATTAAATTGCATTGAAATGAAGGATAATTTATACGATAACCGCAAAAGCGCAGAGATAACGGCAATCCTAGCGCCCACTAGCGTCACTGTAGCGCCACCGTAGCCACTTTAATGCTTTGTTCAGATACGCGCAAGTTGCGCTACGGTACGGTACGGTGGCGCTACAATGACGCTAGTGGTGCCGTTATCTCTTCGCTCGTCCTCGCTCACATAGTTTCTCCTGCGCTCACCTAAACGCTGGAGCGCCCGGTACGCTAACCACGGTGTGTAAAGTCACGTGTGCGGTTTACGTCAGTTTTGAGGTTATCGCATTATTATACGATAGCCTCAAAACTGACGTAAACCGTATATAAACTATATATTTATAGTCCATATCAGTGCAATAGAAAGCACGTTTTATTGAATTCTTTATAGCAACATATTCAAGAAGGAACCTAGATTGTTCTATGTCTGTTGTGTCGTGTGTGTGTATGGATGTGTGTACCCGCTTTTTGTGGGGACGATTCCGGAGAAACTACTAAAGGTATTGGGACGAAACCTCATATCTAGAAGTCTCATGACCAAACTTAGAGCTGAAAAGCTTTCTGTTGAAAAGGATCCAAAGGAACTGGAGGTTTGGTCTTAGCATTTTTGAAAGATTTTAGAAATAAGCCGCCATTTCGTCGAAATAATTAAATCATAAATTAATGCAGAGGAAATTCTGAATAATTTATGACTATGACATTTTTTTGTACAATCCATAGTGTAGCTGCATAAGCAAATTCTATTTCATCGAGATCGGTCGTACTGCATTAAAACTAGTAGCCAGGATGTCAGATATTTGATTCTAATGACAGTAGGTAGTGTTATACGCTAATGTTTTGAGAATATAAGCTGCGTTCGGATATTGTACACCGTAAGAGCGCGTTCGGATAATCGGGTAGGGTACGGTGAGAGGACTAACGTCATACGGCGTTTATCTGCATATAAGAGAGAGACAGCCGACCCAGGTTATCTGAGCATTGCTCTCCCCATACCCTACCCTGACAAACCGTACGCGCTCTTACACTTTTTACACCCAATAACACGTAAGTGTCATTTGGACGGTGTACTCGGTGGTCAACGGAGTGCAATATCCGAACGCAGCTTTAATCGACATATCTGTCTACTTCTACTAGTTTTATTTTAATGCAGACATAGCCGATCTCGATCAAATAGAATCTCATGCAGCTAAACTATTAATTTTATATATAATATGATAAAGTCATGTGCCTGGCCACATCAGATTTTTTTAGGATGCAGAACGACAGATATTTATTTTAAGAATCACTTTTATTATAAGCAACATTGTAAAAAATTAAAATGTACTACAAAATCAAACAATTAGTGAAACGCTGGGCGCTTATCATGCTTCGCACCCACCGTATTATAAAAGCATGTGGAAAGATCTACAATGTCTCAAGACTAGTTTTCGAGTTTTAGTACACTTAAATTAGACGAAAACTGGCATGAAGGAAAAAATCCAATACTATTACCCTTTTGCTATCTGGTGCGGAAAGTGTTTCAATATTCTATGGTATCCGCAAATTTTATTATAGCCTGGAACCCCTAAAAGCCACCCATAGTAGCACGTTCGCGGTTTTCCTCGACTTACCGCAAAACGACCACAATTTTGCATATTTTGCTTCTAAAAAATTCGTACAAAATTAATCCTTATAAAATTCTGCACAATAAAGGTATTTTCCACTTTTTCTTAAATGCTGTCTATCTTAAACTGCAAGCGCCCCAATATAGGAGTTTGCAGTTTAAGGACCACACTACCCGTGAGCGCGTAAAGTGTATATAACATGACAAAATCTCCGAGAATGTCTGTTATTTGAAGAATCCTCGGACACGTCGATGTTTAATTATCAAGATATACATATTTACATCAAATTTAATTTCCGATCTTCAATTGTTTTCGACTTTTGACATCACCGACACTTATTTTTAAATGACAAACCAATATTGTTTTGTAGTGATATTTATAGATCTGCTAATTGTCTTAAAGGTAATTTACAAAATTTACGAGGAAAATATAATTAGGGTAATATTGATAACTTCTGCTAATTTATGGAAAGTTTTCGATTGATTTATATGCCCTGAATGCGAATCTAAGCACGTCAGGCAAGTTGCACGTCAGGTTATTGCGTTTTTTAGGTTTAATTTATTTTGCCGTACGTACCTCACTTAAAGAATTGCTGTAAATGCTTGAAAAACATTTAGGAACAAAGTTTTTGGATTACAGGTAAAACTGCAAATATTAAGGTTACTATGAGACCATTTTGAGGTTTCTAGGAGGTTTCAGCTGGTATAAATTTGTAAAAATTACCAAAATAGTGTTTTGACCCTATCTTTTTCGAAAACCTTGAGCGTTAGAAAACTTTGCACTCCAAATTCGTTTTCAGGGCAATTAAATCTACCCAAAGCGCAATTTAATATTGATTTCATAAAAGCTATTTTCCCTAAAGATTATCAATATTTTACAATTTTCAATTGTATTTTACTCGAAAATTTTGTTATGCAAGGCTTTTTATTTATAATATTTGCGATACCATTTAAGACAATTAAATGATATACCAAAATCAGTGAAAAAAATGGGGTTGCCATTTAAAGCAAGTGTCGATGACTTAAAAATCGACGTCTGATGGTGGTGCATAATCCAAATTCCGGACCAGGAACCTTCAAATTAAACTATTGAAGATCGGGAAATGTCGCCTACGAACCAGCGTAGTGAATCTGTGGTAGTAATCGACGACGGAGTTGAGCTTTCTTCAGGTGCAGGTGAATTATAGCCGGAAATGGAGAGCGTTGGCGATCTCGGTAAGGCATGTGTCAAACCCAGATTTTTGTTGTTAGCCGACAGTTAGGGTCGCGGTCTTGTACGAAGAACTATAAAGTGCTGCAGCGGCCTAACGCTTGCGTATACCATTCAAGACAATGAAATGATATACCAAAATCAGTGAGAAAAAATGGGGTTGCCATTTAAAGCAAGTGTCGATGACTTAAAAATAAGAATAAGAATAAGAATACTTTATTTGTTATGGACCTCTCAGAGGCATTAACAATAGTCACTACAAAACCAATGTCTTACATCTCAGGTTATTCAAAGCTAATGAACCACAATCAATCAACGACGTGAACATGCCGTAACAAACTCGTCTACACTATAAAAGCAGTTATGCAGCAGATATTTTCGGAGTATGGATTTAAATGCTCTCAAGGTATCAGCTTCAATTAGCTCAGATGGCGCAACATTATAGAGTCTTATCATCATATAAGTTGGACCCCCTTCAAACATTGACGTCGAGTGGCGAGGCACAACAAGACCAGCCGTATTTCTGGTCTGCATTGAGTTCGATACGTCTCCATTTCTCTTAAAAATGCCAATGTTGGACCTACAGTACACAAGCAGGCTGTAAATATACAGACATGGCAGCGTCAAGAGCCTCAAAGTTTGAAAGTGTGGTTTACAAGATTCTCCATAGTTCAGATGCAGCATGCATCTAATAAGGCGCTTTTGTAGTCTGAAAAGACGGTCAAATGAAGAAGAAGAACCCCACAATATAATTCCATATGTCAGTATTGATTCTGCGCTGGCAAGGTAATATGTTCTTAGTGTACTGATGTTGACACAATTTTGGAGTTTATATATGGAATAGTACACCCTGTTTAATTTTCGTAGGGTATACTCTATGTGACCTTCCCACTTCAGAGAATTTTGGATGTATACTCCGAGGAATTTTACGCTGTCGCCAGGCGGTACAGAACCATTCTGTGACCTAACAAGCAAGGATCTCCTTGACACCTCCCTTGAGAAATGGAGCATGGCCGTCTTGTCGTGATTCAAAATCATGCGGTTTCCTCTACACCAATCAGTCATTTGCTTGATTGCATCCGTCGCCAAAATGGAGAGTTGCTCAATTGTGTCACTCTTGATTACCAACGTTGTATCGTCGGCGAATTGGTAAAGGTTGCCATTCGCAAAGCTCTCAGACAGATCGTTGACATACATTAAAAACAGAAGTGGACCCAGAACAGACCCCTGAGGCACACCCACCCTCAACAACGCTGATTGGTCACAAAAGGTGCCGTCAACACGAATTCTCTGGCATCTGTTCCCCAGGTATGTCACCAGTAGATTAAGGGCAACTCCTCTAATTCCGTAGGACTGCAGCTTTTCTATCAAGATGCTATGGTCTATGGTGTCGAACGCGCTTGACAAGTCGAAGAATACCGCTGCTACGTGATGGTGGCTGTCTATGTACTGCAGTATTCCAGAAATAGCTCCAAATAGAGCCTTTTCGCAAGATGTTCTGGGCAAAAAGCCAAATTGACTTTTCGCGATGATGGATCAGTTTTTCAAACACTTTTGATAAAGAGCAAAGTAGGGAGATTGGCCTGTAGTTGTTGATGTCCGACTTTGCTCCGCGCTTATGTATGGGTATCACCACCGCCTGCTTTAAGCCATCAGGAAAAATACCCTGAGTGAACATCAGGTTAACGAGAAATGTAAGAATATCTGTTATGTGTGGTGCGGAGTGGACTATGACATATGATGGTACGTTATCGATGCCGCAGGACATCTTTGGTGCTATAGCAGCGACGAAAATCGACGAGTAAGAGGATTTTTTAAAACAGCTTACAGTCACAAACATTTTCTCAAGTTTCCCTATATTACACGCTCACTGTAATATAATATGTTTATTATTTCAGTGTTACTAAACTGATAATATGCCAGCAGCCGCCATTTCCAGGCTCCATCATACGTACAGGGGTATTCCAAAATCAACATTTCCTTTTGTTAGTAATTCTATATTTACATTTAATTCCGTCAGTAACTACCGTCAACATAAAAATCTGTCCAACTCTTTTCGAGAACTCATAAACTTATTGCCTCGATAGTGGGCTAAAATTACTCTTATATTAGAGCAATAGTAGTTTCATAGCCATGTATACAAATAAAAATGGTAAAAACCCTTTTAGTGCAGAATTTTATAAACAATATTATTGTTCGGGAGCTAAGATTATGAAATCGTGACTGTTTTGCGGTAAATGCGAATATCCGCGAACGTACACGTTTGGAATGAGTTAGGGGTTCCAGGCTCTAATAAAATTTGCGGACGCTATAGATATTGAAACCTAACATTTTTTTCTCTTATTTTTGCTACTTTGAACGTACTATTTTGGAACTCTAGATTTTTCTGCTCTTACTCATCTTAGGAAAGATTTCGCCGATAGAAAGGCCGGAAAAGTTAATTTCGGACATTAATAAAAGTAGTTTTAAATAATGTTTGTACTGTTGTAATATACGTTTTTTTCAGTTGACATAATCGCTGTTCTATTTTTTGTACTGATATTGAAAAAGTTTCAATTTGTGATTTTGAAAGGCGCGCAGAAAACACTCCGTCCGAGGGCGCCGAGGAGGCTAAGGCCGGCACTGACTATGGTCTATGACCTAAACCACAGAATATATACTGTAGATACATATATAGTGTGCATTGTTTTCGCACATCAAATATCCGCCATGTTTGCAGAATACTCTACGCTCAGTTCTAGTATGGTTCTAGTGTTGTAGTCATACCCACAGAACTAATACTCCTAGAAACCGTAAGATGACGACACCAAGTAGTACTTTTGTTTTAGTGATTTTAAGTCAGTACTAAGGTAATAAAATAATAATACAAAGATACGAATATAAATTAAAGTAATGACTATAAAGATTCATGTAGAGTTCAAATAAGTCTTTGATTTACTCTAGTGGTTGCGCACATATTTTTGCGACCGCACGTTTCACTACACGGTCGTTACATTTTACTGACACAACACGAACGATGCCGTCGGTTCCAGGATGAATTGCGATGACTCGTCCAAGTTTCCAACAAAGTGGTGGTAATTCATCTTCACGGAGAAGGACTAGAGCTCCGACGTTTAGCAGCTTGTCGCTGTGCACCCTCCACTTCCCTCGGTCCTGCAACTGTGCTACGTTTCTGCAGTTTTCCTTTGCATTGCAACCTAATGTAGCAAAGCAAAATTGGGTTGAGCTGTACTGATACCCGCAAAATGACTACCTTAGGCTTCAGCGAAGCTCGGTGCTACCAATTTGCCCTGATGATCTTAATTACTTTTCAAAATCTATTAGTGTAATTTGTTTATTTATAAGTTGTATCTAAATTATATTTTCTAGGTTTATAGACCAGGCAATAGAGACTTTTTCGTGACAAAAATAGTATCAGCAAGCCACCGGTCCCAGGTCACGTGGAACAGTCCGTAGATGTATTGTGATGTATTTTCGACTAGCAAATATCATTACTTAATTTGTTATAAACAAAAAACCTAAAAAAATCGTGCTTTTTTTCGTTGTTTGCTTGTAAAAGCTGAACCGATGGAGCAATCTTGATACCGTCAACAGACGAATTGTAGAGAATGAAAAGACGAAAAAAATGAACCCTACACGGACCCGATCGGATTAATATTAACGGAGGAAATTCGGAGGAACCGGAGAAATCTGCATTTCTTTCAAAAATTTATAACTCCGCCATTTTCAAAGTTGTAACGCAGGCTTTTCGCGAGAAAGTAGCGATTGATGGGTACTTTAAGTGTGCATAACCCAGGCGTTGTCCGATGATTAGTTTTTGCACAATTGCGATTTGAATTTTTTTTATGCAATATGGTTCGGCGAGCCTGGATGCGTCGGAGGTGTTCCGAGTTTAATTTTTTTAACGTATTTCGAAAGTAGAAGTATTGTGCTACAAAACGTCTATTCTGATTTTGCGTTAAAATGTTGCGAAATAGGCGAAAAATGCTTGCAAACTTGACCGAAATCTGCCGCGCGCTCAAACGCTGTCGAGTAGTGGGGTAGGCGGCCGACTCGGGGAAGCGCGCGCGCATTGGGATTACTATAGATAATATCTTCGGTCGGATATCTTCAGGTCGCCCCCCCTTAAATAATGGCATAATTAAGGCCTCTTTGAACAAAGAAGGAAAAGCTCCCTCCAAAAAACAATTATTGAATACCATTGTTAAAGGCACACAGATTTCCTCGAGGAAAACTGCAGAAACCCCGCACAGCATTGCGTACAGGTCAGTAAAAACACATACCGATATTTATTAATAGACAATATACAAAGGAAGGTAAAGATGAAATATTAATATAGCAGTACGATAGCAGTAAATTTAGGATAAAACTCTCCTCAAAATATTCGCGCTTCCCAAAACCGCAATTTCTTGAATTTCCCAGGGCGAAATTTTGTACGGCAACTCCTTGACATGTTTCCGATAATTTAGAGTAACTGCTCCCAATGAACCTACAATCATCGGAATAATGTTTACTTTCATTGCCCACATACGTCCAACTTCTATTCAGAGATCCTTATATTTAAGTTGTTTTTCAAGCTCATTCCTCACAACATTCGCATCAGCAGGTACCGCGATTTCTATGAACGTTCATACCTTCCTCTGGAAATCCTTTACCACGATATCTGCCTTATTAGCATCAAGCATTCTATCAGTGGCAACAGGCATATTCCATAATATGGTAATATGATCGTTACTCACAACAGGAGATGGAACGTGGTCATACCACCGAGACACATCCATTGCTAAACCTAATAGTTGGGTACACAAACTGTAATGTATATATGTTTCCTAGCAATGTAATGCGACTCAGCTAAGACTGGACAAGCCGCTAATAAATGATAGACATGTTCCGGAGCCTTATGACACAGTCTACAACTCCCATCATGAACAACTTTCATAATCTTCTGTTCATGATATCTGGTACGTATTGCCTGATCTTGCGCCGCTATGATAGAGGATTCCGTTTCAGCCTTAATGTTGCCATGACAAAGCCAAGATGACGATCCAGACTTTGAAATGTCTCCACAATTCTTAAAAATTGACCATGCATTGGCTTACTAACATAATTCTCTCTCATTTTCTAATTCAATCTCTCGCTTTAAACTCACCACTAAAATTTTATTTCCATAATTATAGAGTCCTTCCACCTGACATTTTTCTAAAATTAGTTTATGTTTACTAATTATTCACTTACCAGAAGTATCCCTAATTAATTGTTTAATGACGTTATCCTTTTTGTTGGCCTTTATAAAATTTCCTAAGTTTAACATTTCGAAATCATAAATATTTTCCTATTGCTGCAAACCACGACCTCCATCTAAACGGTGCAGGTATAGCCTGCAGACATCAGACCTAGGATGAAACAAAATTTAACGTTAATTGTTTTCTAGTTTTAATGTCCAAATCGCGTATTTCCATCTTAGTCCAGCTTAAAACTCCAACACTATATCGAATTATTGGAATAGCATATGCATTTATCGCTTGCATTTTATATTTTCCATTTAAACCAGATTTTAAAATTTTTCTGACTCGCTTAATGTGTTCGCCTATAACCTTCGCCTTCATCCCTTCATCATCAATACCAAAGGCTTTATCCACTCCCAGATACTTATATCTAGTATTATCTGTTAATTCATTAATAGGAATGTGATCATTCAGGCATATGTCAGCGGTTCTCTCAATTTTACCTTTGACAATACTTGTTTTGGCACACTTCTCTCGTTACTCTTAACTATGCCCGCAAAACCCCCTTGACATGATGCTGCGGAGATCCGCGGTCTCTGGTTGGCATGATTTCTCCACTCACGGTGGTCTGAAATAAAAATGTCGATTGCCGTTGTATTCTATACATAAGTAGTTATCGCTTGATGAACCAGAAATAAACATTTGAAGAAATAGTTACTTGTCAAACTCAAATTATTGATTTAGCTCACAAAATTGACAATGTTTTTGGTATTAAATAAAATACATAACTTAGTGAGTTTCTGGTGCATCAAGTGATAAAGCATTATTTGTTGAACATGATCGGACAAATAGTTTTTGAAATATCATACGCAGTCGCAAAAAAACTTTCGAGAAAGACGTGTTTAAAGTTTTAAGGCAAGTTGCTAGAGGCATACGAGTACTTATAGCTTTTTCTACTTATTTGCTATACCAGGGTCCGACAGTATTCCTTCCTTTACGTCGTGGAATTCGTACGAGAAATATGCTCGTTTCTACGCCTTGTCCGAGCCTCTTTCGGTATCATATGATATATAAGACATCAACCGTCGTGTTTTCTTTACGCAAATACCGAGTTGATGAAAATCGGGCGCATAGTGATGTTGTTAAATTCTTGGGGTACATCTGGACCCGACCCTGAAGTGGGACAATCATGTTTCTGCGGTATGTGTGAAACTGAGCGGGAATATTTTTGTTATGAGGCAACTCAGCCGTAGTGTCTCGGTGGAGGTTTTTTAAGAACCGCTTATTTTTCTCTGTGCCAGTCTGTGATGCAGTATGCAGTGTTAGTTTGGGGGTCTGCTTCATCCTGGGAAAGGGTATTTCGGTTGCAGCGCCGGGCGGTGAGGATTGTTGGCGGCATTGGGTACAGGGATGACTGCCGAAATTTATTTATAGATCTGCAGTTGTTAACTTTTCCATCCCTGTACATATTAAAATGCATATTGTACGTGCATGCAAACCACGATAAGTATAGTGCTAACAACAGTTCACACCACTACCATACCAGGACTGGGCTGCAGCTGCAGCCCAAATTCTGTAGACTGTCCGGAAGTCAGCGAAGTGTCAATTTTATAGCTCTGAAATTCTACAATAAATTGCCGAGTGGTGTGACAATTATGCCGGTCCGATTTTTTAAACAAAAACTCTTAAATTTTCTATTGAGTAAAGCATACTGCTCGTACGCTGAGTTCCTGGAGGACAGAGTCGAGCCCGAATGGTTCCATGTGTAGATACGTGGTTTTGTTTTTATTTGTATATTTCTTTCATCTGTGGTATTGTGTTCTGCGTATTTATTTGTAAAATGTATGATTTTGTAGTTTATGTGAGCTTTAATTATGTGCATACTACTTTGAAATTTGAAATATCGCCCTTGATTTTTATATTTAGATGTCAACATCTAAATATAAAAATCAAGGGCGATATTTCAAATTGTGTATGTATTTCTATGCTCTACACGAATAAATTATGATTTATGATTTGATTTATGATTTATCTCGAGTGTGGAACTCCACGGTCTCGCCAGACGCTGTTTTTTGCACAGAATTGCACCATATACTCACGATATTATTAGAGAATTTTGAAATAGAAAGGCTACAATTTTCATAGCTCTTCAGACTTTTAATCAGCATGGGGTTCTCTTGTCTTAATTAAAGTTGTTGAATTAGTTGTTAAATAAATAATACAATTATAAATATCGAAACCAAGACACATTTAGTTATTTATACTTAAGAACATAACCTGTTTAATATTCAGTGGTATAATCTTTTGTTATTTGTATTAAGTGAAAATAGTAAGTACCTAATAAATGGTAGGTATCGAAGTGGTTCACTCATTTACTAAATCAAAGAGGCGCTTACCACGGTCGGCGCGGCACTGATTAACGATACGCGATAGCGTATATGTTCCTATAGAAACATCAATCCGCGATACGCGACAACCTATAGGTTTCTAAAAACATATCGCGTATCGGTGAGTTTTCTGCCTTAGACCATAAAATGTGGCAAAACATTTCCTATTTAACCAACTTCATTACATATCAATAGTGCGGTCACGCAGAATTTGTGACGTGTTGTATATCAGACCTAATTGCCAGTGAATACATAGAAACAACATATATGATGCAGTGTTGAAACACAGCAAGGCTCTGGAGTGTTCATGGAGGGGCTACCAGTTGGGGCGCTCATCGCAGCGTACGAATAACGGCAATACGACCACCGCCTGCGGTATCGTCCTGATTAAGATGGGGCAAATTGTAGCAATTCCGCGTAGAGTTATGGTTGGCCGCGTGCAGATAAAGAACTTGAGCCGTCGACCGGAGTTAATAATCTCAAAATTACCGCGTCCGCTCACGTTTTAATTATTGCCGTAGTAATCGCGTTGCCCCTGGTAATACGTCAATCGACATTCGCTGTTTTTTCGGTTTGCTTTGCTCCTTTCCAGGTTTTCCGGTTAACTTAAAAAACGACGATTCTTTTTTTTGTTTGCTGGACGTATAGTTACAACTCCTACTAATGGTTTAGATAATGAATCTGAATGAAAAATGTACCATCTGAAAAATGTTCACTTTGTTATATTACTTTTCTTCCATATAAGTAAATTATCAGGTTATCAAACGCACAAATTAATAATTTGATATTTTGATTCTGCTTGAAGGCAAGGAAATCCATGTTTTACAATTTTCGCAAAATGCAACGTATTTTTAATGAGATTTGTGAAAATCGTAAAAATTACTATTTCCATTCTCGGTTAAAACTAAGAATTATGAACCCAAGTATAATTACCGTATTACCATTTTTAAAAAATCAATCAAAGTGGTGTAAAAATAGTTATTTGCGGTTTATTGAAGTGTGGAATGTGTACATTTATAAACAACAATTTGCTCTCCGTATTGCACACCTGAAATGGTATACTTGAAAATGCTCAAATATGGAGCTCCTTACTTGTAAATGAGTGTGTCCATTTAATTTAATTTCCATTTTATTTAAAAAAATACGTTCATAGGAAAGTCACAATTCTTTCAATCTCAGCTGAAGATTTGGAAAATGGTGAAGTAAATTCATTAAATGCTGGGGAATTATAAATACCAATTTTTATGTCTGTAACAACCGTAGTTTTTCAGTTATAATATTTCGGGTAAAACATTTAACCCCTACCTGAAGATTTGGAAAATGGTGAAGTGAATTCATTAAATGCTGGGGAATTATAAATACCAATTTGTATGTCTGTAACATCCTTAGTTTTTCAGTTGCAATTTTTCGGGTAAAACATTTAACCCCTATAGCCCTTGCGTGACCGTTCCTACGAAAAAGACATTACTCCCCGTTTGGGATAAGTTAAGTACCCCACATTAAAACGATTTCAGTTGACAATTGAAATACAATTTGAAATTACAACTCATCAATAATAAACAAATAAGTATTTCGTAAAAACACATAATTTATATATTTCTTGCAAATTTGTAGTATTTGTTCTACTTTATGGTTTCTATTTTATATTTTGTTTATGACTGTTTCTGGGATAGACATTCGAGATGGAAGGTGGCGTTGTATTTTGTGAAGATGCAGGAGCATTGGTGGGTCGCCCACCAAAGTGCTAAAGTATTTATTTTTTGCCAGGTTTTCAAGAACAGAAATTCCAAAACTATGGTGGAATTGTACTTTGTTTAGGTACTAGCGGAATAATTACACTAGTCAACAGTCAAAATGTACATTGGATGAGGCATTTTTTACTTTATCATACGTAGTATGTATTACTTTATCATACGTAGTATGTAAAGTATTGTAATCGTGCCAACAAAATTTTTTGAGATTTTAGCGGAAATATGTCTTTTTGGGTCCCCTGAACATTTTTGACCAAGGTACAAAAAAATGTTCGTGTGTGTGTGTGTGTGTGTCTGTGTCTGTGTCTGTGTCTGTGTCTGTGTCTGTGTCTGTGTCTGTGTCTGTGTCTGTGTCTGTGTCTGTGTCTGTGTCTGTGTCTGTGTCTGTGTCTGTGTCTGTGTCTGTGTCTGTGTCTGTGTCTGTGTCTGTGTCTGTGTCTGTGTCTGTGTCTGTGTCTGTGTCTGTGTCTGTGTCTGTGTCTGTGTCTGTGTCTGTGTCTGTGTCTGTGTCTGTGTCTGTGTCTGTGTCTGTGTGTCTGTGTCTGTGTCTGTGTCTGTGTCTGTGTCTGTGTCTGTGTCTGTGTCTGTGTCTGTGTCTGTGTCTGTGTCTGTGTCTGTGTCTGTGTCTGTGTCTGTGTCTGTGTCTGTGTCTGTGTCTGTGTCTGTGTCTGTGTCTGTGTCTGTGTCTGTGTCTGTGTCTGTGTCTGTGTCTGTGTCTGTGTCTGTGTCTGTGTCTGTGTCTGTGTCTGTGTCTGTGTCTGTGTCTGTGTCTGTGTCTGTGTCTGTGTCTGTGTCTGTGTCTGTGTCTGTGTCTGTGTCTGTGTCTGTGTCTGTGTCTGTGTCTGTGTCTGTGTCTGTGTCTGTGTCTGTGTCTGTGTCTGTGTCTGTGTCTGTGTCTGTGTCTGTGTCTGTGTCTGTGTCTGTGTCTGTGTCTGTGTCTGTGTCTGTGTCTGTGTCTGTGTCTGTGTCTGTGTCTGTGTCTGTGTCTGTGTCTGTGTCTGTGTCTGTGTCTGTGTCTGTGTCTGTGTCTGTGTCTGTGTCTGTGTCTGTGTCTGTGTCTGTGTCTGTGTCTGTGTCTGTGTCTGTGTCTGTGTCTGTGTCTGTGTCTGTGTCTGTGTCTGTGTCTGTGTCTGTGTCTGTGTCTGTGTCTGTGTCTGTGTCTGTGTCTGTGTCTGTGTCTGTGTCTGTGTCTGTGTCTGTGTCTGTGTCTGTGTCTGTGTCTGTGTCTGTGTCTGTGTCTGTGTCTGTGTCTGTGTCTGTGTCTGTGTCTGTGTCTGTGTCTGTGTCTGTGTCTGTGTCTGTGTCTGTGTCTGTGTCTGTGTCTGTGTCTGTGTCTGTGTCTGTGTCTGTGTCTGTGTCTGTGTCTGTGTCTGTGTCTGTGTCTGTGTCTGTGTCTGTGTCTGTGTCTGTGTCTGTGTCTGTGTCTGTGTCTGTGTCTGTGTCTGTGTCTGTGTCTGTGTCTGTGTCTGTGTCTGTGTCTGTGTCTGTGTCTGTGTCTGTGTCTGTGTCTGTGTCTGTGTCTGTGTCTGTGTCTGTGTCTGTGTCTGTGTCTGTGTCTGTGTCTGTGTCTGTGTCTGTGTCTGTGTCTGTGTCTGTGTCTGTGTCTGTGTCTGTGTCTGTGTCTGTGTCTGTGTCTGTGTCTGTGTCTGTGTCTGTGTCTGTGTCTGTGTCTGTGTCTGTGTCTGTGTCTGTGTCTGTGTCTGTGTCTGTGTCTGTGTCTGTGTCTGTGTCTGTGTCTGTGTCTGTGTCTGTGTCTGTGTCTGTGTCTGTGTCTGTGTCTGTGTCTGTGTCTGTGTCTGTGTCTGTGTCTGTGTCTGTGTCTGTGTCTGTGTCTGTGTCTGTGTCTGTGTCTGTGTCTGTGTCTGTGTCTGTGTCTGTGTCTGTGTCTGTGTCTGTGTCTGTGTCTGTGTCTGTGTCTGTGTCTGTGTCTGTGTCTGTGTCTGTGTCTGTGTCTGTGTCTGTGTCTGTGTCTGTGTCTGTGTCTGTGTCTGTGTCTGTGTCTGTGTCTGTGTCTGTGTCTGTGTCTGTGTCTGTGTCTGTGTCTGTGTCTGTGTCTGTGTCTGTGTCTGTGTCTGTGTCTGTGTCTGTGTCTGTGTCTGTGTCTGTGTCTGTGTCTGTGTCTGTGTCTGTGTCTGTGTCTGTGTCTGTGTCTGTGTCTGTGTCTGTGTCTGTGTCTGTGTCTGTGTCTGTGTCTGTGTCTGTGTCTGTGTCTGTGTCTGTGTCTGTGTCTGTGTCTGTGTCTGTGTCTGTGTCTGTGTCTGTGTCTGTGTCTGTGTCTGTGTCTGTGTCTGTGTCTGTGTCTGTGTCTGTGTCTGTGTCTGTGTCTGTGTCTGTGTGTGTGTCTGTGTCTGTGTCTGTGTGTGTGTGTGTGTGTGTGTGTGTGTGTGTGTGTGTGTGTGTGTGTGTGTGTGTGTGTGTGTGTGTGTGTGTGTGTGTGTGTGTGTGTGTGTGTGTGTGTGTGTGTGTGTGTGTGTGTGTGTGTGTGTGTGTGTGTGTGTGTGTGTGTGTGTGTGTGTGTGTGTGTGTGTGTGTGTGTGTGTGTGTGTGTGTGTGTGTGTGTGTGTGTGTGTGTGTGTGTGTGTGTGTGTGTGTGTGTGTGTGTGTGTGTGTGTGTGTGTGTGTGTGTGTGTGTGTGTGTGTGTGTGTGTGTGTGTGTGTGTGTGTGTGTGTGTGTGTGTGTGTGTGTGTGTGTGTGTGTGTGTGTGTGTGTGTGTGTGTGTGTGTGTGTGTGTGTGTGTGTGTGTGTGTGTGTGTGTGTGTGTGTGTGTGTGTGTGTGTGTGTGTGTGTGTGTGTGTGTGTGTGTGTGTGTGTGTGTGTGTGTGTGTGTGTGTGTGTGTGTGTGTGTGTGTGTGTGTGTGTGTGTGTGTGTGTGTGTGTGTGTGTGTGTGTGTGTGTGTGTGTGTGTGTGTGTGTGTGTGTGTGTGTGTGTGTGTGTGTGTGTGTGTGTGTGTGTGTGTGTGTGTGTGTGTGTGTGTGTGTGTGTGTGTGTGTGTGTGTGTGTGTGTGTGTGTGTGTGTGTGGTGTGTGTGTGTGTGTGTGTGTGTGTGTGTGTGTGGTGTGTGTGTGTGTGTGTGTGTGTGTGTGTGTGTGTGTGTGTGTGTGTGTGTGTGTGTGTGTGTGTGTGTGTGTGTGTGTGTGTGTGTGTGTGTGTGTGTGTGTGTGTGTGTGTGTGTGTGTGTGTGTGTGTGTGTGTGTGTGTGTGTGTGTGTGTGTGTGTGTGTGTGTGTGTGTGTGTGTGTGTGTGTGTGTGTGTGTGTGTGTGTGTGTGTGTGTGTGTGTGTGTGTGTGTGTGTGTGTGTGTGTGTGTGTGTGTGTGTGTGTGTGTGTGTGTGTGTGTGTGTGTGTGTGTGTGTGTGTGTGTGTGTGTTGTGTGTGTGTGTGTGTGTGTGTGTGTGTGTGTGTGTGTGTGTGTGTGTGTGTGTGTGTGTGTGTGTGTGTGTGTGTGTGTGTGTGTGTGTGTGTGTGTGTGTGTGTGTGTGGTGTGTGTGTGTGTGTGTGTGTGTGTGTGTGTGTGTGTGTGTGTGTGTGTGTGTGTGTGTGTGTGTGTGTGTGTGTGTGTGTGTGTGTGTGTGTGTGTGTGTGTGTGTGTGTGTGTGTGTGTGTGTGTGTGTGTGTGTGTGTGTGTGTGTGTGTGTGTGTGTGTGTTGTGTGTGTGTGTGTGTGTGTGTGTGTGTGTGTGTGTGTGTGTGTGTGTGTGTGTGTGTGTGTGTGTGTGTGTGTGTGTGTGTGTGTGTGTGTGTGTGTGTGTGTGTGTGTGTGTGTGTGTGTGTGTGTGTGTGGTGTGTGTGTGTGTGTGTGTGTGTGTGTGTGTGTGTGTGTGTGTGTGTGTGTGTGTGTGTGTGTGTGTGTGTGTGTGTGTGTGTGTGTGTGTGTGTGTGTGTGTGTGTGTGTGTGTGTGTGTGTGTGTGTGTGTGTGTGTGTGTGTGTGTGTGTGTGTGTGTGTGTGTGTGTGTGTGTGTGTGTGTGTGTGTGTGTGTGTGTGTGTGTGTGTGTGTGTGTGTGTGTGTGTGTTGTGTGTGTGTGTGTGTGTGTGTGTGTGTGTGTGTGTGTGTGTGTGTGTGTGTGTGTGTGTGTGTGTGTGTGTGTGTGTGTGTGTGTGTGTGTGTGTGTGTGTGTGTGTGTGTGTGTGTGTGTGTGTGTGTGTGTGTGTGTGTGTGTGTGTGTGTGTGTGTGTGTGTGTGTGTGTGTGTGTGTGTGTGTGTGTGTGTGTGTGTGTGTGTGTGTGTGTGTGGTGTGTGTGTGTGTGTGTGTGTGTGTGTGTGTGTGTGTGTGTGTGTGTGTGTGTGTGTGTGTGTGTGTGTGTGTGTGTGTGTGTGTGTGTGTGTGTGTGTGTGTGTGTGTGTGTGTGTGTGTGTGTGTGTGTGTGTGTGTGTGTGTGTGTGTGTGTGTGTGTGTGTGTGTGTGTGTGTGTGTGTGTGTGTGTGTGTGTGTGTGTGTGTGTGTGTGTGTGTGTGTGTGTGTGTGTGTGTGTGTGTGTGTGTGTGTGTGTGTGTGTGTGTGTGTGTGTGTGTGTGTGTGTGTGTGTGTGTGGTGTGTGTGTGTGTGTGTGTGTGTGTGTGTGTGTGTGTGTGTGTGTGTGTGTGTGTGTGTGTGTGTGTGTGTGTGTGTGTGTGTGTGTGTGTGTGTGTGTGTGTGTGTGTGTGTGTGTGTGTGTGTGTGTGTGTGTGTGTGTGTGTGTGTGTGTGTGTGTGTGTGTGTGTGTGTGTGTGTGTGTGTGTGTGTGTGTGTGTGTGTGTGTGTGTGTGTGTGTGTGTGTGTGTGTGTGTGTGTGTGTGTGTGTGTGTGTGTGTGTGTGTGTGTGTGTGTGTGTGTGTGTGTGTGTGTGTGTGTGTGTGTGTGTGTGTGTGTGTGTGTGTGTGTGTGTGTGTGTGTGTGTGTGTGTGTGTGTGTGTGTGTGTGTGTGTGTGTGTGTGTGTGTGTGTGTGTGTGTGTGTGTGTGTGTGTGTGTGTGTGTGTGTGGTGTGTGTGTGTGTGTGTGTGTGTGTGTTGTGTGTGTGTGTGTGTGTGTGTGTGTGTGTGTGTGTGTGTGTGTGTGTGTGTGTGTGTGTGTGTGTGTGTGTGTGTGTGTGTGTGTGTGTGTGTGTGTGTGTGTGTGTGTGTGTGTGTGTGTGTGTGTGTGTGTGTGTGTGTGTGTGTGTGTGTGTGTGTGTGTGTGTGTGTGTGTGTGTGTGTGTGTGTGTGTGTGTGTGGTGTGTGTGTGTGTGTGTGTGTACCCGTTTTTTTGTGGCGACGATTCAGGAGGAAACTTCATATTTAGAAGTTCCATAACCAAACTTAGAGCTGAAAAGCTTTCTGTTGAAAATGGTCCAAAGGAACTGCAGGTTTAGTCTTAGCATTTTTGAAACATTTTGTAAATAAGCCGCCATTTCTGGAATTTCGTCGAAATAGTTAAATAATAAATTAAAGAAGATGAAATTCTGAATAATTTATCACTATAACATTTTTTGGTACAATCAATAGTTTAGCTGCATGAGCAAATTCTATTTCATCGAGATTGGTCGTACTCCTTTAAAACTAGTAGCCAGGATATGTCAGATTATATGTCAGATATGATTCTATAGTACGTAGTGTCAAACGCAAATGTTTTGACAACCTACTGTCAATATAAGCTGCGTTCGGATGTAGTATACCGTCAAGGTTGGTCAAGCTATATTTTACAGAGCTTATGCCGATCCCTATACTAGCAATGCATTCTACCGGTGTGCCTACAAACTCGAACCGGTGACGTCAGTGGTGTCAGAACGAGCCGAACATCTGACATTTCAAATTCGAGCGCATACAAATATTGCACGTTGTATGCAGTTGTATGTACTTACATTCAATTTATCTGCTAAAGATATGCCTGCCACTTGCTCGGTGGCATTATGTACTTCGAAGTGTGTCTCCAAGACGAATGATAAACGGCAAGTAGCATTCTTCCGTTTCCCACAAGATCGTAAAGTTCGGAAGATATGGGTTCAGAAGTGCTTTACAGCAGACAAGTTCAATCAGGACACAGGCAGAATATGTTCTCAACATTTTTCAAGCAACGATTTTCTGAGAGATTTTAAATCGGAAATATTAAATTTAAAGCCAAAATTAATTTTAAAGCCTGGCTCTGTTCCATCCATTAATCTGCCTAATAAGCCTAATGATTCAACTCAACAATTACAATTTTCTCACACTGATACAGAAGTATTAAAAGCGTTTATGCGACAAAGAATATTTGTTAGAATTATTTTTTTTAAATTATTTATACAATATGAACAAAAATTCAACACATAACGAAAAGTTCGAGAAATTCGGCAAAAAAACATATACGTTGTATAATTCTATATTTTTAGAAGAACAATTAATAAAATAAATGTTTGTTCATGTCTTTCATTTATGTACCTAATGACATTATAATTTTTGTTGTATATGTTTGGCGTATTGTATTATATTGTACCCCGTTCTACAAAACTAAAATTACATGGGCAAAATGGCCAAGGTCGATAGCTCGTTGTACACTAAATGGAACGTAATCAAAATTATGCTTACTTCAATAAAAATAATAATAATAAATCAACAAAAAAATGGTTTATTTTGGTTGTTTGTTACTATGCCACACGATAAAGAAAAAACGCATGCAAAACGCAAGCCAGACAGCCTGACTTTTGAGAGTGATTGGGCTACCATAAAATACCTTGTTTACAACCTTTACCACATAACAACTTTAAAAACACAGACGTAAATGTATAAACAAGCTTCTAACCTTTCTCCGAATAAAATTTTAAATGTTTTTGGTAATCGGTTTACGAGAAATAAAATCGAAAAGACAACCGAGAAAGTAATATAACACTGCAAAGTTCGGGTAGTTTTCTACTCCTCTCGCACCCATGTTTAAACCGAGTGGTAAAAGATAGTTGTACATGTTAGGTAGAAATGATTCAGGAATATAGTACACTTTATTTCACTTTTTTTCGTTCAGTCGTTTCCGAGTTATGAGCTTTCAAATATAGGGTTTATTGCTATTCAAACCTATAGTTAACTCCGTGACAAGACACCACTGACGTCACGCCAGCGCCTCGTCCCCGCCCCGCAAAACGCTGTCAGCACAACCTCTGTCAAATATGGCTCGACCAATCTTGGTATACCGTACACTTTTTACACCCAATAACACGTAAGTGTCATTTGGACAGTGTACCCTGTGTCAGCGGAGTACAATATCCGACCGCAGCTTTATTCGACATATCTGTCTAGTTCTACTAGTTTTATTTTAATGCAGACATAGCCGATCTCGATCAAATAGAATCTCATGCAGCTAAACTATTAATTTTATATATATATATATATATATAGCATGATAAAGTCATGTGCCTGGCCACATCAGATTTTTACTTTATCATACGTAGTATGTAAACGATTAAAAAAAATTTTGCTTCTGGGGATAGCAGCCAACACGGAAGGGTAATTAAAACAACACATATCTTAGACAAGGACCCCACTAGTTCCATACAGAGAAAGGGTAACAGAATTTGTAAAGAATGGTTGGACAACAAGTACATTGATTATCGCACTTACCGAAGGTTGTCTTGTAGCAATGGGGTAATTCCGAAGTTTTATGGCCTGCCGAAGGTACACAAACCCGAATGTCCTTTGCGCCCTATAGTCTCCTTTATCGGCTCTCCAACCTATAACCTGTCTAAGTATGTTGCGGCCATATTGGAAGGTTCTCTGGCTAATCGAACCACTTATAACGTAGCTGATGTTTTTGCTTTTGCGGCAGAAATGAAGGATCGGGTGTTGCCACCGGGTTTCGTCTTGGTATCGTTTGATGCCGTATCACTGTTCACCAACATACCAGTGGAATTGGTCGTGGATGTGGTTAGAGAAGAATGGCCAAGCGTATCGGTACATACTGAGATACCACAACAGTCACTGATCAAGGCTATCGAGTTTTTGTTTGAGTCCGCTACTTTCTCCTTTAAAGATGCTTACTATCGACAGGATCGTGGGACACCGATGGGTAGTCCGTTGAGTCCGATAGTTGCGACGTTAATAATGGATAGGCTGCTCGACGTGACTCTGCCTCAGCTTCCCTACGAGCTTCCATTTATCTGTAAGTATGTGGACGACATCATTTGCGCGGTGCCAGCAACTGAGGTGGACGGTACGCTGGATAGGCTGAATGCCTTTGACTACCTTTTGCAGTTCACGGTTGAGACTGAGACTGACGGTGCAGTTCCGTTCTTGGATGCGTTGGTGATTAGACGTGAGGACCAGTCAATGCTTTTGAATTGGTATACAAAACCCACATATACCGGCCGTTTCATCAACTTTCTTTCTAACCACCCATTACATCAGAAAATCAACACAGTCAGAGCAATGCGAGATAGAGTAATGAGGATATCACATGTTATGTTCCACAAAGAAAACCTAAGAAGGTTGTATGATGTCTTTAGTAATAATGGATACCCAAGAACTATGCTAAAGCGAATCATCTACAACTCTTCGGCGCATCCACCTTATTTACAGAACACCTCCCTCACGCATCCTGGCACAGTTCCGTTGGTGCGGCAACAGAAAAGATATGTTCGGTTTCCCTACATCCCGGGCCTTACGGAGAAGGTGATCGGAGTGGTGCGTAACCTGGATGTGTGTGTGGCTGGTTACAATAGTAAACCTTCTGCTGACCTGTTCTCCAAGGTGAAAGACAATGTACCCCTTCTACAACAAACGAATGTCATCTATAAGATACCCTGTGGAAGGTGCAATGGGGTCTATATAGGAATGACATCGCAATACCTTAAGACCCGAATACAACAGCACAAACTGGACTGTAATAACCACAGAGAGGGAAAAAGTGCATTGGTGGCACATTACCTGGAGATGGGTCACAGATTTGACTTTGAGAGAGCGTCGGTTTTGGACACGGAACCACATTATAAGAGGCGATTATTTTTGGAGATGCTGCATGTACGGGAGGATGAGCGCTCTGTGAATTTCCGCACTGATATTCAGGGTGTTAGCTCCACGTATAGCTACTTGTTGCAGATTCATAAGGACCGTGTTGGCGACCATACACTGGATCCCATTTTCTTTTGAATTTTGAATCTGTAGTGCCTGTTAGTTATGCCACACACATAACGCATGCAGATGTTTGATTGTGTTAGCCGGCATTGCAGTTTCCATCGTCTGGTTTGTTTACATTGTGGATAGTTGAATAGATCTGACAGCCTGACTAACTTGACCAATGATTACGTTGTTTGTTACGTTTGTGCTTTGTTGCTGGACTTCCTGTGTTTTTAGTTTCATGTTTTTCTCAGTGGTTAGTTGGACTAGAATGTAAAAGAAGACCCTGAGGTAACCTGTGGAGTTCTTTTAATGTAATTTAATTTTTTGACCGCTTATTTTAGTGTGTTTGTAGGTAGTTTTGTTTTCTACTGTCAAAGAGAAGTAGCCGTCCTTGTATTATTTTTTTGTGAAATGTCATACCGTCCTGTAGCTGCCTACTCGCGTCTAGTTGTAAGTAAATGTTTTGTTGGTACTGTATTTATTTTGATGGTTTGTTATTATAGCGTACCCTCTGAAGAAGGCAAAAATAATTGCCGAAAGCTTAGGGATTGAGCAAATGTACGTGTTGTTTTAATTACCCTTCCGTGTTGGCTGCTATCCCCAGAAGCAAAATTTTTTTTAATCGTTAATAACTACAGCCGAGAATACATTTTTATCTGTAGTATGTAAAGTATTGTAATCGTGCCAAAAAAAATTTTTTAGATTTTAGCGGAAATATGATTTTTGGGTCCCCTGAACATTTTTGACCAAGGTTCAAAAAAATGTCTGTGTGTGTGTGTGTGTGGATGTGGGTGTGTGTGTGTGTGTGTGTGTACCCGTTTTTTGTGGCGACGATTCCGGAGAAACTACTAAAGGTATCGGGACGAAACTTCATATTTAGAAGTTTCATGACTAAACTTAGAGCTGAAAAGCTTTCTGTTGAAAAGGGTCCAAAGGAACTGGAGGTTTAGTCTTAGCATTTTTGAAAGATTTTGCAAATAAGCCGCCATTTCTGGAATTTCGTCGAAAGAGTTAAATAATAAATTAAACTAGAGGAAATTCTGAATAATTTATGACTATGCCATTTTTTGGTACAATCAATAGTTTAGCTGCATGAGCAAATGCTATTTCGAGATCGGTCGTACTGCATTAAAACTAGTAGCCAGGATATGTCAGATTATGTCAGATATGATTCTAATGACAATACTACTGTCAATACAAGCTGCGTTCGGATATTGTACACCGTTAAGGTGCGTTTTCATTAGTGGTAATGGCAGTGGTAGTAGACGCCATTATAGTATTTCTAATAGAAATTGCTAGTGACTCAAGTTTATGTACTATCCGCGCCAAAAAAAAGTCGTACAGCTCAGTTTGTCGTCATGTAATTCTGGCTTGTCAACTTGACAGTTAGTGCATGTTTCATACCTATGATTAATCTCAGAATGACAGCGAATAGGTTATAAAAGAACAATTTACAAAGCTGCAAGGTGTACGACTTTTTTTTGGCGCGCATAGTACATGCAAACTAATATGTGTCACCATCACGACATGTGATAAATACTATAATTTCGTCTGCTACCACCGCAATTACCTACCATTACCACCAATCGGAAAGCACCTCCACACTTTTTACACCCAATAACACGTGTCATTTGGACGGGGTACCCGGTGTCAACGGGGTACAATATCCGAACGCAGCTTTAATCGACATATGTCTAGTTCTACTAGTTTTATTTTAATGCAGACATAGCCGATCTCGATCAAATAGAATCGCATGCAGCTAAACTATTAACTTTATATATAGTATGATAAAGTCATGTGCCTGGCCACATCAGATTTTTTTTACTGGAAGTGGTCAGCCTGCCCCCCACCAACGTCAATCCGTAGTCACCAGTTATAGGCGGCGTTTAAAGCTCCTGACGTCTGCTGTCTACACCGGGCAGCAGTAATATGGGCAAATAAGTACATTTCTGGCAATTACGCTGTATTATAGCAATTATAATGTTTGGGTTAAAGTTGTACTTATATAAGAAATCTATTTCTGTATCATGAGTTGGGCTAGATGTTTTATATTTGAAAAAAGGCAAAGATGTAGAAGTGAAATCAATTTTTATCTTTCCAAAAAACTATTTTTCATCCTGCCCAACTCGTTATTTATCTAAGAAGTTACACTGAAAATTTCATAATATTTGAACAATAAATAACGTTATTATTTGAAAACGCGTTTTAGGAGAGGTAGAACTGGGTCTTAAGAAATGTTTTTTCAAAGGTTTTTTTCCTTAATAATAAAATAGGGTAGAACTGCTGCATAAGATTAGTTGGATCTTGTTGATAAACGACATCTGTGCCATTGAGGTTTTGATTGTTCAAGAGAATAGTTATAGTTATAGTTATACCAATACAGAAAGTATTTTCACATAATAATAATTTATCATTTTTAAATGTTTGTGAATTGAGTTATTAATTTATACAAAATGGAGCTCTCAGCGTCCCGTTTTGGAGCATTAAAAAGTTGGCTACTTTACTGTAACGAATCACACAACGACGGATCAGATATGTTACTATTGATAATGCAAATCAATGAAGCATAGTACCACAAAATCCTGTTTGACAAAAATCGGTAATTTCCGGCCGTAACTTGATGCTGGACGATAACTAAAGTCATTAAAAAATCATATATCGCTTTAATATTACTTAATGACGAAAAAAGCACTGAAATCATTTGAATACAGAATGCTATAAAACA
>OZ014507.1:41473290-41503290 GCA_963966075.1 Aphodius sticticus | reverse complement strand
AACGGAGTACATATCCGAACGCAGCTTTAATCGACATATCTGTCTAGTTCTACTAGTTTTATTTTAATGCAGACATAGCCGATCTCGATCAAATAATATCTCATGCAGCTAAACTATTAATTTTATATATAGTATGATAAAGTCATGTGCCTGGCCACATCAGATTTTTTTTTTACTTTATCATACGCAGTATGTAAAGTATTGTAATCATGTCAAAAAATTTTTTTTTAGATTTTAGCGGAAATATGTCTTTTTGGGTCCCCTGAACATATTTGACCAAGGTACATGTGTGTGTGTACCCGTTTTTGTGGCGACGATTCCTGAGAAACTACTAAAGGTATCGGGACAAAACTTCATATTTAGAAGTTTCATAACCAAACTTAACGCTGAAAAGCTTTCTGTTGAAAAGGGTCCAAAGGAACTGGTGGTTTACTCTCAGCATTTTTGGAAGATTTTGTAAATGAGCCGCTATTTGTGTAATGTCGTCAAAATAGTTAAATAATAAATTAAAGGAGAGGAAATTTGCTATAATTTATGTATATGACATTTTTTGGTAGAAGTTATAGTTTAGCTGCATGAGCAAATTCTATTTTATCGAGATCGGTCGTACTGCTTTAAAACTAGTAGCCAGGATATGTCAGATTTTTTGATTCTAATGACAGTAGCTAGTGTCAAACGCTAATGTTTTGAAAATACTACTGTCAATGTAGGCTGCGTTCGGATATTGAACACCGTTACACTTTTTACACCCACTAACACGTAAGTGTCATTTGGACGGTGTACCCGGTGTCAACGGAGTACAATATTCTGGCGCCTGCTTTGCCTTCTGTTCTTGTTGGTATCTGATTCTCTTATGAGGAACCAGATATAATCCCCCATCATTCCTTCATTTCAAAATCCCTAGTAGCACCTCTCAATTGTCTTCATCTCCTGGTGGAATCTCTCACCATGCTCGTCACTAACGTCGCCAAGATTCTCAGGAAAAAATCTAGGTGCGAATGGAAGAAATAAATTTTCAAAGACATGTTGACGCCTGTTGGAAAAATAAAGAAAATTAAAAGCATACAACAGAAACTGAATAGAATAACAGTATTCTATACTTATTTTTGCATATTTCTGGAGCAAATCTTCAACAATTGTCTGGAAGTTCGGGCTTTTATTGTTTCCAAGGAAAGCAGAAACAATTAGCTTAAAATGATTCCAGGCTGATGCCTCATCCGATGACAAATATGTTTTCATTTCTACCGACGAATTCGGTCTTTTAGTTTTCATTTTCCCGAGCGCGTGCTCCAGCTTTAGTTTTCTTTAATTGTTTTCCCGTACTAGGTCGTCAGCCAGCCACGCCCCCTGATACTTTCTGCCACGACCCTCCACGAATACCAACGCGGCACTAGTTGGTATTCGTTTTCCCCTTGCCATCACTATGGCCAGCATCCACGCCTTCATAGACTACATGGACGGCGACCTCAACTCTCCGCGTACGTCAGTACCACCGACAGCGCCACAGGACATCATCAGCGAGGTAACTAAAGCCTTCGTGATGTTTTAACCAGCCGACATGGTGGCATATATAAACATGCTACGATCTATCGCACTGGAAGTTACCAGAGAGTCCGACGACTCCTTTGAAGACAACATTTCCGAACCCGACAACTCCATCACCTCAGTTATGACGAAGACAACAACGAAGAAGAAAGTCATCCCTTCTGCTAACAAACCTCCCACGTCCACAAACAAACCTCCCGCCCAGCTTCGGCTGCCAAGGTCCATACTCAAGCCCCGCCCACAATCCCGAAACCAGCCAACTCGACCAAGCCCCACCCAGTTCTTCGTAACAAGGAGAAGTCAGGAATAATTAAACTCTGATCTGGATGTTGTTTGTTTGACAGAGACCTGGTTACATCCAGGTATTTATTCCGCCGAAGTTTTTCCGGATTCGTATCTGGTGTTCAGATGCGACAGACCGAATGTGGATGACGGTAGCTTGCGAGGAGGTGGTGTACTGATCGGAGTTTCAGCTTCGCTCCCCGCCACTCTGCATGCGGACTGGTTTGCCGGCATCGAGGCCGTCAGCGTTACTTTGGGGAGTGGGGTTTCATCACTGCATGTTTGTTGTATTTACATACCGCCTCGCGATAACTTAGCGCTATATACCTTTGTAGATGCACTCACGGCAGTTTTGGAGCGGCACCCCAATGATAAATTCTTGTTATGTGGTGACTTCAACTTGTCAGAGATCCGTTGGTCGCTTGGTGCCGGCTCTCAGGTCTGCACCGCTTTTCATACTAATACCGCCAGGTGCGTTGATTTTCTGGATGCCCTCTCCGTTTGCGGCCTAAACCAGCTCAACCATCACTCTAATGCATTTCATAATACAATTGATCTAGTTTTAACAAATTTAAACAATATTTCTGATATCAATCTAAGTAATTCACCTTTAATTCGCGAGGACATTGCGCACACAACTCTAGAGTTTTCTTTGTCTTTGATTACACCACCTAACCTAGCGGAGCAAGCTTCTGCAACGTATAACTTCAGAAAAACACGTGTTGATGACTTCATTAATTCATTTAGCTCGATTGACTGGGATAATGAACTGAACACCGAGAGTTTGGAACGGGCAGTGGATACATTCTACTCTCACTTGTGGAGTACAATCGCAGAGTTTGTTCCCAAAAAGCGCGCACGCGTTGTGGGTTCTCCGCTGTGGTTCTCACCTGGCACTGTCCGAGTTATTCGCGAAAAGAGAAAAGCACATCGGAGATGGAAGCGGTTTGGAAATCAAATTGATTATTTAACATTTTCTATGTTGAGGGGCCGTGCAAAATATTTAATTGACTGCGACTATAGGCGTTACGTGCAGCATGCAGAGGCTGGCATTGCGGCTGACCCCAAGCATTTCTGGTCGTTTGTGAGGCGAAGAAGGGGCGCCAATAGTATCCCGTCGGTGATGACCTTGGACGATACTGTTGCCGTGGATGGCGATGGCGTTTGCGCGCTGTTTGCTGATTTCTTTGGTTCGGTTTTTGCTGCCCCTGTTGCCGGTGCTCCTGTCCCTGGAGACGGGACCGAGGTTGGTTTGCTGGGAGTGTTGAGCCTTGGACAGCTGGAGGTAGAGGGGGCGCTGAGTGAGGTGGGTGTTGCTGGGGGCCCTGGGGCGGACGGAATTCCTCCAATCTTAATTAATACTTGCTACAAAGCTTTTTCTTATCCTCTTTATGTATTATTCAATAGATCTCTGAGGGATGGTGTCTTCCCAAGCAAGTGGAAAAGAGCCTGTGTTCTCCCCATATACAAGTCTGGCAACCGTAGCATCGTCTCTAATTATCGCCCAATATCGCTATTGCCCTTATTTAGTAAAATTCTTGAAAAATTAGTTTATAGACGTCTATTCTTTGCAATCAAAGATAAAATCGATCCCAGACAGCATGGATTCCATGCCGGACGCTCGGTCGAGAGTAACTTGCTGGAGTATACCGACTACATTTACAATTCTCTTGAAGATCAACTCCAAGTTGATGCAATATACACTGACTTCAGCAAGGCTTTCGATCGGGTCGACCATAATCTGATGTTGTCTAAATTACATAAATTTGGTATTTACGGAGATTTGCTTCTATGGCTTGAGTCCTACTTGCGTGGGAGAACACAGGTTGTGTCTATTAATGGCTTCCATTCAGATGTTGCGCCGGTCCCCTCGGGTGTTCCCCAGGGAAGTCACCTTGGCCCTTTACTTTTTAACATATATATCAATGATATCTTTAAATCCATTAATCATGCCCGGTGCCTTATGTATGCTGACGATCTCAAATTATTTCTCCGTATATCTTCTCCTCTGGACTGTTCGAGGCTGCAGCGCGATCTTGATAGTTTACGGCAATTCTGTGTTAGTCACAGCATGTTATTAAATTTTTCTAAATGCAGCGCCATTACCTTCACGAGAAAAACTAGTGTTGTCCAATACACTTATACCTTTAACGACATAAATATAGAACGAGTTTCGTACATTAAGGACCTTGGAGTTGTCTTCGACGATAAACTTACTTTTGGGAGACACGTTGACGGAGTGGTTGCTAGAGCCCTTCGTATGCTCGGGTTCGTTGTGAGGTCTACTGGGGATTTCATTAGTGAAGCTGCAATAAAAACCTTATATTTCTCTCTCGTTTACAGTGTTTTAAATTATTGCAGCGTCATCTGGAATCCCCAATACCAGGTACACATCTCCAGACTTGAGCGAGTTCAAAAGCGATTTGTAAGATATCTTAGTTACAAAAGTCACTATCAGTATATAGACTACGAATCTGCGTGTAATCATTTTAAAATTTTAACTCTCCGTCAGCGTCGGTTTTGCAGTGATATTTTATTTCACTATAAGATACTCCATGGTAAGTGCGACTCTCCAGCATTGCTTGGTCTGGTTGGCATTCATGTTCCCCCTCGCCTCCTACGATTTGATTTTCTGTTTCACACACCATCTCCTCGCACGAACGCATTCCTGAATTCGCCGATGCTGAGGATGGCTCGCGCCTCCGACCGCGTCAGTGTCGATATGTTCCGATTTAACTATCACAGATTCCGGCGTATGGTTGTTGTCGGAACCCTCACATTAAAGAATTTGTAGGCTTGTTGCTATTATTATTGTTATTATTATGGATATTTCTGTTACTTTTATTTTTTGAAAATTTTTTGAATTTTTTGTTACTTTTCTTATGATTCTGTTATTGTTACTTTGCATACAGCAATCTCAACTGCGTCTTTGATTTTGATTTTTATTGCTTTTCTTTGTACTTTTTGCTTTATTGTTTGTTTGACATAACTGCACATTATTAGTTGTAAACGTGACACAGTGTAAGTGGGTTCGTCCTGTACTGTGTCCAACTTGTATAAATAAATAAATAAATAAATAAATAAATAAATAACCTCCACGACGCCGGTATCCGTACGAAGCTGCCACGAACACCCAGGGCACCCGGATACAACCGTCGAGTCTTAAAGCCCACGCCTCCATTGTCGAACGATTCTCCAACGAAGCCACGCCCTTCCACACGTTTTCAACTACCGAGAATCGAGAGTTGGACATCGTGATAAGCAAGCTGTCGCTCGAGCTGCCAATCAAAGAGATAGCGACCGACCTCAAAGAGCAAGGCTTCAACCCTTTGCGAGTCATTCGGATGAAGAACCCATCGACCAGAAACCTGATGCCTCTGGTACTGGTATCAGTCCCCAGAATTCAACAACGGCTATACAACATTACCGACGTCTGTGGTATTATGATTGAGATCGAACCTCAAAAGAAATCTCCGTCGTTCAGTCAATGCCACAGCTGGCAGCTGTGCTGTCACTGCTCCACCTCCTGCCGCCCCCCCCCCCCAGGATGCAACAGTTGCGCCGGCGACCATCTGACACCGGACTGCAAAGTCGCCGACGATGCACCCAGCAAGTGCCGGAACTGCGGTGGCCCACACCGCGCTAGCTTCCGGGGCTGCCCCCGCTCCCCGAAGTGGAAGCTTGTCCCAGCCAAACCTCCACAACCTCGAGCCACCGCCGCCCCTAAAGCGCACCCTAGCGCTGCTCAGTATTCAACCACTGGCAAATCTTTCGCCCGCACTGTCCAGGGCCACGCCCCTACACAGGTGGCCACCCCGCCCCCAACACTCTGCCTCTGATAAAGAGGAACCTATTCTTGGTATTAACCAAATACAAGCCCATCTACTGGTCATAGCAACCCAGTGTCAAAACCTGTGTGCCCGATACTACATTCCATAATAATCCTACGTACCTGCCAAACTCAGTCTCTCCTACTGTTACTCCTTCGTTTAAAGATATAACTCGTCAAGTCTTTCCACCAAAATCCTCCTCCATGCTTTTGGAGTTTCCATCCCACTGCCGGGGATGACAAGTTACAACTTATCCTCTAATCCCGAAACACCATGTACCAAGTGTCTCGTCAGTCTAGGTCCAGCCCTCTATCCGACCACTACTTGAAATCACTTGTTGGAATAGTTGTTGAATATATATTCGTTAAAAACGTTGCTTTCATTACTACCCCGACCCGGTAACAATTGGCGCCCAGCGTACCTCTGCCTGATGCAAAAGAAGACGAACCGCTCGGATCACTACGAGCTCTGGTTTCTCGGCCAACGGACGCAGCCGTCGGAGAGCTCAGAAGTAGAGGAACCCACACCAACTACAACCAGGGACAGCATGGAAGCTATCAACACGCCAATTAGCGAACTCACAGTGCATCAACAGAACGTTCAAGTCAATGCTGAAACCATGGAAACAACGATTTCTTTGGTGAACCTACTAGAACTGGAGGAACACCTACAGCACCTCCAAACTCCCGACACCAAGAGGATGAAGATAGCCACCAATTGCCTATCCGGAACAGCCGCCAAGTGGTTCGAAAAATACGACGACTTTGAATTAGAGTTCGAACTTCAAGGACCGACTCGGAAGCACTTCAACAGCCCAAGAATCCTCTCCAAAATAAGTGGACCATACTACAGCAAACATCAGCAACAAGGAGAGAACGGGTTAGCCTTCTTTAAGCTAAAATCTCGGCAAACGGCCTGTCTGAAGAGACACGCCAAGGAGGACATCGATGCCTACATCTCCCTGATGCTGCTAGCCATGCAGGCACACCTAAGGAACCCGCCTACATGTCTTATCGCGCTACGAGACGAGGCTATCGCAATAGAAGAGATACTGCGGAAATCCGGAGCCCTCACGAGTAGAACCGTCGACAAAGGCATAAGGGAAAAACCAAGTGTCGCTACTGCCCGATGAACCACTGGCACAGGGACTAGGGACTGCCCCGTCCTATATTCAAGTACATCGGGAAACGAGGGAGCGGCCGCTATAAATCAACTTCAGACCACGAACAACAACCCGAGAGCCATCATCTCGGCCAAAATCCAGAACAAGAGGTACAATTTCTGTTCCGCGGAAGTCACGGACCACTACAAGAAGAAAACGATCCCGATCAATCGATCCAACACGATCCAACAATGCCATGTTCTAGGAAGGACAACAATCCAATTCTCTATAGAAGGACGGACGGACGGACATCCGGGAGGAATTTATAGTGACCCCAAACCTCGCACACCCGATGATACTCGGTGAACCATGGCTGCTCAACGAGTTTGTTTGACGCCATTATCTATACCGTAAAATTATTTTCATTTATACAGGATGGTGCATTTAGGTGTGACGGAAAGTATGAACATTTTTTTTAATGGAACGTCCTGTATATTTTATTATATTATAAACACTACTAAATTTGTCTATCCAACCGTGTATGTTGCTAAGTCACAGCGTTAATAGTTCCAGAGATATTGAACTGTTTTTCCAAAATATGCCAGTTGCAGGATCTTTTTAAAAATTATGTAAAAAAGACATTTTTGCTGCTTTTAAACTATGTGAGACAATAGTCAAAGCCAATAGGTAGATGATAGTATCCAAAGATATTAGATACACTATACAGGCTGTTCATTGAACTTAGTAAATTTTGATGTTTTTCAAATGGCCTTTTCTCGAGTTTTTTAAATGGAACATCCTGTACAATATGTGTTGCTGTAATAACCCTTTATTTCGCTCTAATTTACATCTAGTATGTCATACAGGTACCGTGATGAATGAACCTTTAGTAACCAAACATGATCTGTAGCGTACCACTTTACCAACATTCGAAATTGTTTATTAATTTATTTGCTAGTACGTTCTTAGTGATTGTCCCTTATACAATTTTAACTATTTATTACTAAATTATTATTTTATATTTACAACAATTTCATATTGTTTGTCTTTTTTAACATGTGTGAGTGTATACCTACAGTTTTATTTTATCTTTTTGACACGTAAGTGATTTTTACTTCTTAATGTTAAGTTAATTAAGTTTGTGTGTGTAATTTGCAGGAGAGTCTGATGATGCGTAAGCGAAACTAGTCACTCTTAAGTATAAATAAAACCTTACACGAATAACAGTGTCTATCGAGTATTTATTAGAATTTCACGTGTAAATAATGGAAACCCAAGCTTATATATATATATATATATATATATATATATATATATATATATATATATATATATATATATATATATATATTAACTGGAGATCCATATTGCAAATTGTTAAATAATAAAGTAAAAACACCTCTTTTTTGCAACTTATAGTTTATTCAATTCAATTCAGACCGGTTTCGCCCTCTCAATTAAAGGCATCATCAGTGAATGTGTCAAAAAAATGCTGCACCAGTGTCATTAACCATGTGGTCAACATAAAGGTAAAAGGAGAGAACAATGCAACGGAGACTTCATGTACAAAGAGACAAACATTTCAAATATACATCAACGCTAGAACATTTCATGCAGAAATCTTGCACACGAAAAACGTGGTTACTTGTACGTGATCGGCGGACGTGATCGACGGATTTTTTGACACATTCACTGATGATGCCTTTAATTGAGAGGGCGAAACCGGTCTGAATTGAATTGAATAAACTATAAGTTGCAAAAAAGAGGTGTTTTTACTTTATTATATATATATATATATATATATATATATATATATATATATATATTACAAAGAACTTAAGGGACATTTCAATTAGCAAATAATTTACAGGGTGTTCCATTTAAAAATCTCTAAGAACAAGCGATTTCAAAATGTTTGAAAACTAGTGCATGCTACAATCACCCTGTATAGCGCATCAAATTTTTCATGACATCAGCATCTAGCTATGAGTTTAGTTATTATTTGACCAGATTTTTAGGACAATATCTGCAAAAATGTAGTATTAACGTAGTTTTTAAGAAAGGCCTGCAATTGCCAATTTTTTGACAAACAATCAGTGATGTGGACCGGGTATATACCCGGCGGGTGGGAACTTATAAAATGGGTATTTACCCGGGTATTTACCCCTACTTAGGGTAAATACCTAAATTTTGGGTATTTATCCTTACAATACGATTTAACAACATTTCAGGGATATTTATACAGGGTGTAACACTTTTTTCCCGCGAGAATTATTTTTAGATAGTAAACGTCATTCTGAGTATAACTATTCATATGGACCTAATTGTTTTCTCAACGCCAAGTTACAGCGGCTTGAAATATTAACTAAATAAAGAAAATTAAACTATAAACTACATATCAAATAATGCTAAAACTAAGAAAGAGCACAATCAATACCAATAACAAAATTAAAAGTAAATAAATTTAAGTAAATAATTCAAAATGTTAAAAATAAAGTAAATAACAAATGAACGAAAACATAATACACATGAAACTTTTTAGATTTTTGTTTCTCTACAAGTAATTGTCATTCTGTGTATAAAGTTTCTTTCATGCCGACTTAATTGGGTTTATCAATTCCTAAATAAGTTAAGTCATTTAATATACAGTTTTGCAATTATTTTACAATTATTTCAAACGGTTGTAATTTTTAAGGAATAAAGAAAACATTTCCATATGAACCTTTTTACTCAGTGTGGTATTTACTATCTGGAAAAAAGTTATGCGGGAAAAAATGGGACACTCTGTAGATGTGTACTCTTGATTACAAATAATGTAAAATATTTGAGTTATGTAAAAACATTCAGTAAGTACATTTACTTGGATTTATAGCGAAATAAGAATACCTTTTGATTTTGTGATAAAATAAAAACCTTTATTTAATAATTAGATATTTCCCCTATAAATACCCACTTTGGGTAAATTCCCGGGTATTTACCCGGGGTATTTACCCTTGATAATAAATACCCGGGTATTTAACATCAGTGCAAACAATTGAATATCACAGGAACTATTTACTTTACACAGGGACAACTTCCTTAGTATTCATAATATGGCATGATATACAGGACGTTCCATTTAAAAAAATGTACTGACTTTCCGTCACGCCTAAATGCAACACTCTGTATAAATGAAAATAATTTTACGTTATAGAAACTAATGAGTCAAGCAACTCTTGTGTAAAAGATTTTATAAATATATATATATATATATATATATATATATATATATATATATATATATAGGTTAATAATTTATAATTTATTTAATTTGACAAATTATGTCGTTAAACATTTTCATTATATATATATATATATATATATATATATATATATATATATATATATATATATATAATCAGGACAAGGAGTCTTTGCCGTTGGAATAAAAATGGTAGTAGTTGTTGGGGAATCCAGCAATAGTAAACGTTTTAAATAATTAGTATGTTCTTTATTATTTCACCAAATTTTCGCGTGTGGATACACGCTTCTTCAGGGTCATCTGAAGAAACACAACAATTAAAAACAAGCTTTAAGATAATTAAGTCTACTTACAATTTGAACGTTTTTTTTGAGAAGAACGCAAGTCGGTGAATTAGCAAACATCAGTGATATCCAAAGCAATCATTGGAGTTGGCTTAGGGGCCGTCTGCCACGAGTTTATCGCGAGCAAAATTCACTTTCACTTTCAGGACACTTGGCGAAAGTCAACTGAACGGTCCGCGTGCAAAGCGCGCCAAAACCAGTGCTGCGCTGAAGTGAGTAGCAGGCTTCACCGAACCACAAAATGCGTATTATATATATATATATATATTTAACTTTAGATTTTCACGATCGTTATGTATATGCAAAAAGTTTTCGGTCATCTCGTGTAAAAAATTTATTTTATTAGCAACGTTTCGACAAACTCACATCTGCCATTATCTAGCTTTAAAAACTAACTGCAAAACTTTAAACTATGTCAAATAAACTAGTGTCAAAATATTCGCCTTCTATTGCTCTATGACTGTTTCCATAGTCGCACGTGTGCGACTGCGTGTCATGGGTCCACTGATGGTAGCTAATGATGCAGTCCTGCCACTGCCCGTCGAAATCACCAACCGTGTATCATCATGGTGCCACTGTGTTCTGTGATATACCGGGACGTAACGTACTTCCTCCAGCAGTGGCTTCCAAACACTTGATAAATTAAGCGCGTCATCACACTTGTTTAAGTTGTTCGGCCTTCTTGCATTCTCTATTGCTTCACGTACCACACGAACCGATTGTATATGGTCTTTCGAAATTATCTTAGCACTGTCAAAATTAATCTTATGCCCAGTTTCAACCCTATGAGCCGCCAAAGAATTTGTCACTAATTTATGCCTCACCGCCAATTTATGCTCTTCTATCCGCGCACTTACACGTCGGTTCGTCTGGCCGACATACGATTTATTGCACTCTCCGCAGCTAATTTCATATACACCCTGATTTTCCAAATTGATAAAATCCTTGGGTCGAGGTAGAAATGAGCCTATACAAGTAGTTGTCGTAAAGATAGTTTTAATACCATGCCTTCTCAACTCTCTCGATATCCTGTCAGTGGTGCCTTTCACATAAGGTAAGCATACGCGTGGTGTTAAATGATCATCCCTCTGTTGGTCTGTATGTTCCTGGGATCTTAAGGCACTCTTAATGGAAGTGTTGCTGTATCCATTCCTCTTCATAACACGAACCAGTGTCTGCCGCTCCTCTGCGGCGTGGTCAGCATCAGTTAACCGTCTAGATCTAATGGCTAGCGTACGCAACACCGCATTAAGTTGCTGTGGATGGTGATGACATTGTGCATTCAGGTATCTATTTGTATGGGTAGGTTTTCTGTACACCGTATGTCCAAAAGTTCCATTACATTTCTTCAAAACAAGTACAAGTACCCATTAGCATACTTTGCACACTGTCGAAGGTTCTAGAGAGGGTGGTTGAGCGTCAGTTACGTTCTTATCTAGACCGTTGTCAGATTTTGCCCACTTTTCAATCAGGTTTTCGGCCAAATCATAGCTGTTTGACCGTACTTACGCATGTGGTAGATGATATCATTACAGGGCTTGATGAGCGGAAGGCAACAATTTTGGTTTTATTGGATTTCAGTAAGGCCTTTGACACGGTTAACCATTCACTCTTATTGAGTATTCTGAAGTACATTGGCCTTGACAACGTGTCTTATTTGTTTTTTGAAAACTACCTGACAAATAGATTTCAGCAGGTGAGAGTGGGCGGCAGGGTGTCTGATTTTGTTGCGGTGGGTTCGGGGGTGCCCCAAGGTTCCATTTTGGGACCTATATTATTTTCTATTTACACATCTAATATCTTGACATACCTTGAAACGTGTAAATACCATATGTATGCCGATGACACGCAGCTCTACCACTCTTTCCTTCCCGCGGATCTCGAGCGAACGGTGAATCTGATTAATAACGATTTGAGTATTCTTTCCGCGGCATCAGCTGAGCATGGGCTGCAGCTTAACTCGGCTAAATCATTTGTTATGGTCTTTGGCAATGTCAGTGAAGAACAAAAGCAGGCTGTGGCTCTCTGCATTAATGATGAAAGGTTGGCGATTGTGGACGAGGTGAGAAATCTCGGGGTTGTTATAGACTCTAAACTTCGTTTTAGGTCACATGTTGCGAGTTGTGTTAGACGTTCCTATTCTGTTTTGCGGATATTATATCCACATAGAGCTTTTCTGCATAAAACTGTCAAAACTAGACTCTGTGAATCCTTGATTTTGTCAATTTTTAATTATTGTAGCCCTCTGATATCGCCATGTTTGGATGCTGGATCTGTGGGTCGTATACAGAAGATTCAAAACTCATGCTTGAGATTTATTCATGGTATACGGAAGCGCTGTAGTATTTCTCACAAGTTGGAGGAGACAGGCTGGCTGAACATGCGTGCTCGGTTCAAACTAACAACCGCTGTATTTTATCATAAGATCCTGATTCTGAACTCGCCTCCATACCTCACAGATAAGATTAGATATCGTGCCGATGTTCACAGCCTCAATGTCCGCTTTAAGCATAGGATAGCTATCCCACGACATAGAACTTCCCTCTATAAACGATGCTTTAGTTATAACGTTGGCTCAATTTGTAATGAATTTCCTGGACCTTTTAGTACCGTGACGGTTGCTAAATTTAAGCGCGTGTATAGGGATTGGCTTTTGCGGGATGCGCGGGGTGGGTGAGCCTGGTGGGTGTTGGTTTGTGTAGTTTGTTATGTATCGTGTTTTTGGCAAGTTTGCCTATTGCTTTTGGATTATGTTTGTCGCAATTTATTTCATTATATGTAATTTATTTTGATTTGTCTTCTATTATTTATCTGGGTGGAATGGAAGAATACGGTGTTATTTATAACAAAGTAAATTCCATCCTGAGATTTCACACACATAATGTATATTATTTCCTTTCTGATATCACTATTAATTTGTATTTGTAATTATGGTTGTGCTGCAATAAACTTATTATTATTATTATTATTATTATCTAAGAATGGTAGTTTACGTTCATGTTCGAGATCCATTGTGAACTGTATGTTTGGGTGACGTCCATTGAGATAACTTAAAAAAGCGTTTAGATTATCTCTGCCATGAGACCAAATTACAAAGATATCATCAACGTAACGCAGCCATAACGTAGGTTTCATTGTCGACTCCGCCAGCGCCATCTCCTCAAAATTTTGCATAAACAGGTTAGCTACAACAGGTGATAACGGTGAGCCCATGGGAGCACCTTCAACCTGTCTGTATTTTCTGCCTTCAAAAGAAAAGTAGGTATTGGTTAAGCAATGATGAATAATGAGTATGAAGCATTAAAATCTTTGAAAGACGACACTTCTATTGTTGTTTTGCCGGCTGATAAAGGCAATGCTACCGTAATTATGAACACCTCAGACTACAAAAGTAAACTACGCGACCAACTGCTAGACCCAAGTTATAAATTGATCAATACTGACCCAACTACATATTTGGAAAAGACTACAAAATCCATTATAAAACGTTTAGTTGAAGATCAAGCTACACAATTTAAGTTAATACCTAGAGAGAAGTCATCAATATGCCCAAAGTTGTACGGACTTCCAAAAGTACATAAATCAGACGTACCACTGAGACCAATTGTCAGCAGTATTGATTCGCCAGTTCAGCGTCTAGCAAGATATGTAGCTAGTCAGCTGCAGACGTATGCAGAGGAGGCTGCTTCCTATGTAAGAAATTCTAAATACTTCATAGACCTACTTAAAGATATCAGAATAACAAATGATGATATACTAGTAAGTTTTGATGTAGTGTCACTGTTTACTAGAGTACCAGTCCAAGAAACACTTAACATAGTCAGGCAGTATCACCAACCTTGTGAAAAGATTATGAAACTGGCAAATCATTGCCTAACCAATACCTACTTTTCTTTTGAAGGCAGAAAATACAGACAGGTTGAAGGTGCTCCCATGGGCTCACCGTTATCACCTGTTGTAGCTAACCTGTTTATGCAAAATTTTGAGGAGATGGCGCTGACGCATGGCGGAGTCGACAATTAAACCTACGTTATGGCTGCGTTACGTTGATGATATCTTTGTAATTTGGTCTCATGGCAGAGATAATCTAAACGCTTTTTTAAGTTATCTCAATAGACGTCACCCAAACATACAGTTTACAATGGAACTCGAACATGAACGTAAACTACCATTCTTAGATGTACTTGTTTTGAAGAAATGTAATGGAACTTTTGGACATACGGTGTACAGAAAACCTACCCATACAAATAGATACCTGAATGTATAATCTCATCACCATCCACAGCAACTTAATGCGGTGTTGCGTACGCTAGCCATTAGATCTAGACGGTTAACTGATGCTGACCACGCCGCAGAGGAGCGGCACACTGGTTCGTGTTATGAAGAGGAATGGATACAGCAACACTTCCATTAATAGTGCCTTAAGATCCCAGGAACATACAGACCAACAGAGGGATGATCATTTAACACCACCCGTATGCTTACCTTATGTGAAAGGCACCACTGACAGGATATCGAGAGAGTTGAGAAGGCATAGTATTAAAACTATCTTTACGACAACTACTTGTATAGGCTCATTTCTACCTCGACCCAAGGATTTTATCAATTTGGAAAATCAGGGTGTTTATGAAATTAGCTGCGGAGAGTGCAATAAATCGTATGTCGGCCAGACGAACCGACGTGTAAGTGCGCGGATAGAAGAGCATAAATTGGCGGTGAGGCATAAATTAGTGACAAATTCTTTGGCGGCTCATAGGGTTGAAACTGGGCATAAGATTAATTTTGACAGTGCTAAGATAATTTCGAAAGACCATATACAATCGGTTCGTGTGGTACGTGATGCAGTAGAGATTGCAAGAAGGCCGAACAACTTAAACAAGCGTGATGACGCGCTTAATTTATCAAGTGTTTGGAAGCCACTGCTGGAGGAAGTACGTTATGTCCCGGTATATCACAGAACACAGAGGAACCATGATGATACACGGTTGGTGATTTCGACGGGCAGTGGCAGGACTGCATCATCAGCTACCATCAGTGGACCCATGACACGCAGTCGCACACGTGCGACTATGGAAACAGTCATAGAGCAATAGAAGGCGAATATTTTGACACTAGTTTATTTGAAATAGTTTAAAGTTTTGCAGTTAGTTTTTAAAGCTAGATAATGGCAGATGTGAGTTTGTCGAAACGTTGCTAATAAAATAAACTTTTTACACGAGATGACCGAAAACTTTTTACATATATATATATGAACATGCGCATGGGAACATGCGCCGCAAACGCTAGCGCTAAAAAGTTTAAGAACATTTTAAAAAGTTCGAGCACGTAACATCTCAATTCCTCACAGCTTTTTTCTGCTTATCAACATCAATAATAAGCGAATATATGTTACTAAGGCCATCCAAATCATTTCGAAAATTGATAGTGTTATCCGTAGAATTTATGTGGTACATCTCTAAAAACAGTCTGTTGCCATGGTTATTGTCTGAGTCTAAAATTTTAATATTGTTAAAATCAAAGCTATGTTCATTCTCTATTGAGTGTAGCGCCAAAGCACATCTCGTTTTTTTTGTACGACAATCACTCTTGTGTAATGACACACGGTTCTTCAACCACTGAGAGGTCACACCCACGTATTTGGCCTCACAATCTCCACAACCAACACAGTAAACTACATTAGATTTGTAGCAATCTTTATCTTGATCTTTTATTTTGCTAAACAAAGAATACAATTTATTAGGGTAGTGGTGTACTATTTTAATATTATCAGGAAGAAATGGTTCAAACATAATTCTTAGTTTAGGCGTTAAATTACTTATCATAGCTAACTTTTTATATTGGTTGTTACAATCCAAGGTCGGAACTTTAAAGTTTACTGGTACACGCAGATTGGAGTTAGTGGAAAATAAAATTTTGTTTAACAATTTACTAGGAAAACCGTTGTTGAGGAAAACTTTTTTTAATTTATTTAGTGCTAAAGTATGAAAAGGCGGACTACATATTTTTAAAATTCTGTTCTTCATAGCATGTACCGTATTGATCTTATGGCTGAAAATGTGGTTAGACTGAAAATGTATATATCTGAAAATGTATTTTCAGTCTAACCACATTTTCAGCCATAAGATCAACACGGTACATGCTATGAAGAACAGAATTTTAAAAATATGTAGTCCGCCTTTTCATACTTTAGCACTAAATAAATTAAAAAAAGTTTTCCTCAACAACGGTTCTCCTAGTAAATTGTTAAACAAAATTTTATTTTCCACTTACTCCAATCTGCATGTACCAGTAAACTTTAAAGTTCCGACCTTGGATTGTAACAATTAATATAAAAAGTTAGCTATGATAAGTAATTTAACGCCTAAACTAAGAATTATGTTTGAACCATTTCTTCCTGATAATATTAAAATAGTACACCACTACCCTAATAAATTGTATTCTTTGTTTAGCAAAATAAAAGATCAAGATAAAGATTGCTACAAATCTAATGTAGTTTACTGTGTTGGTTGTGGAGATTGTGAGGCCAAATACGTGGGTGTGACCTCTCAGTGGTTGAAGAACCGTGTGTCATTACACAAGAGTGATTGTCGTACAAAAAAAAACGAGATGTGCTTTGGCGCTACACTCAATAGAGAATGAACATAGCTTTGATTTTAACAATATTAAAATTTTAGACTCAGACAATAACCATGGCAACAGACTGTTTTTAGAGATGTACCACATAAATTCTACCGATAACACTATCAATTTTCGAAATGATTTGGATGGCCTTAGTAACATATATTCGCTTATTATTGATGTTGATAAGCAGAAAAAAGCTGTGAGGAATTGAGATGTTACGTGCTCGAACTTTTTAAAATTTTCTTAAACTTTTTAGCGCTAGCGTTTGCGGCGCATGTTCACGTATGCAATTGTTGTAAAAAAGTATCTTCTGGCTTGATATGGTCGTTTCCTTCCCTCGATCGTCTTAGAGTTGAACACTACGTTGTCGTCGTTATGTGTTTCATTGACCTGAATTTTAAAGTGTTGTGTTGTATAGTGATGTATCAGACATTTTATATATGTTAACAGTACATTTAACGGAATGGTGCTGTTGATTCTAAGATTTCTAGCCTCAGTTAACTTGAATGTGAGTAGTTTTTGATTTTGTGCTATTGTATTGTAACATGTGCTTGTATAACATTTATAGTTTTGCCTGTCGAAGACACAATAAAGTGTCGAAATATCGCAATAATTAATGAGTTTTATTAAAACGAAGTGATCGACCGACCCAACTAATATTTTCCTACTATTATTTTCGATCGAAGAATTTATATCAATTTATATATATATATATATATATATATATATATATAATTGGTATGAATATATTCGACCTCTTTAACTAGGAGATTGTTTAATAGGGTGAAAGTCGTGTTGCAAATAAAGGAGCTGTTATTTAGTAAGCCTTTATTTTAATTCTTATATTTCGCTAATAATTTTTAGCATCTTCATGAGAACTAAAACGATTATAAACAACAGTTAGTCTGAACTTATTCTAAAGGTGTTAAAATTACTTACAAAATGTGGCTGTTGCTTACAGATGTAATTAAAACAGTAATAGACATCAGGTGTTATTTACGGCACAATTTGGTTAAGCGAAAACGGAAAATGTTACTGCACCATGCTTCACTGGGCCATTTTTAACCAAACTAAAATTTATATGGTTTTTTGACATGTGGTCAGTTCAACACGAATGAAGGACACTAGGGAAAAATTCAAACGGCAAGCGGGACCAGTTTGTCTTGAAATTATTTAAAACTTGATTTGGAAAGTGGTGGGTCAGGGTTAATTAAACTATGGGGCAGTTCCAAATGCTAATCAGGTATTTTTAGTTTCTGGATATTAACTACTCCGGACCATGTTTCAGAAGGTAAGTGTAAGTGTTGTTCAAATTTTCTATATCTTTGTTACTATTCATGCAATTACCCTCTATTTCATTAATTAGGCACATTTCCATGAAAAGACGCTTTTGGTCATTGCGTTCCGTCCTGAGTACCCTGACACCATCGTAGTCTGCCTCATGTCTCGACTCGTTGACATGAATCGACAAACCACAAGCCCGAGGTTTTCTCTTCACATCTCTCTTATGCTGAGTTACACGTTGACCCAATCTTTGGCTTGTTTGGCCTCTATAGGTCAATGGGCAGTTCATACAGGGAATTTCGTAAATGACACCACTCTTTTGTAAGATAGGTGTCTTATCTTTCAGATTAGTAAATAAATTACCAACCGTGATGGTATTAGACACGGCCACGACAGTGCCAGAGCCACCCAGAACACGCTTCAAGGGGGGTGTGAGGTGCTCAACATTGTGCAACTTTCTGTACTTTTTTGAGTTGTTATTATTATCACCTACATTTTGCTCTTCCACAGGGGAGTCACTGTTAGGAGGAGTTAGTTGGTTAGTGAACAGGAACTTCTTCAACAGGTAAGTGGGATAGCCATTCTTTAAAAGTATTTCGTTCAAAATATTTAAGTTTTTTTCTTTAAGAGAAGGGTGAACTATTTTTACAATTCTATTTTTTAAAGCATTGATGAGATTAATTTTGTATCGAAACGGGTGATCTGAATGGTATGAGATGTACCTTCCTGAGTTGGTAGCCTTTCTATACCAATCGAGTTTAATGAAATTATGTTCATCTCTTATTACGAAAGTATCCAGGAAAGGTACGCCTCCATCCTTCTCACTCTCTATTGTAAATTTTAAATGTGTATTGAAATTGTTAAATGTATTTAAAGTCAAATATATTTTGTCTGAGGGTAAGGAGCAGATGATGTCATCCACATACTGATAGAGGAAGCGAAACGTGAACGGCAAGCTCCTCCTAACAGTGACTCCCCTGTGGAAGAGGAAAATGTAGGTGATAATAATAACAACTCAAAAAAGTACAGAAAGTTGCACAATGTTGAGAACCTCACACCCCCCTTGAAGCGTGTTCTGGGTGGCTCTGGCACTGCCGTGGCCGTGTCTAATACCATCACGGTTGGTAATTTATTTACTAATCTGAAAGATAAGACACCTATCTTACAAAAGAGTGGTGTCATTTACGAAATTCCCTGTATGAACTGCCCATTGACCTATAGAGGCCAAACAAGCCAAAGATTGGGTCAACGTGTAACTCAGCATAAGAGTGATGTGAAGAGAAAACCTCGGGCTTGTGGTTTGTCGATTCATGTCAACGAGTCGAGACATGAGGCAGACTACGATGGTGTCAGGGTACTCAGGACGGAACGCAATGACCAAAAGCGTCCTTTCATGGAAATGTGCCTAATTAATGAAATAGAGGGTAATTGCATGAATAGTAACAAAGATATAGAAAATTTGAACAACACTTACACTTACCTTCTGAAACATGGTCCGGAGTAGTTAATATCCAGAAACGAAAAATACCTGATTAGCATTTGGAACTGCCCCATAGTTTAATTAACCCTGACCCACCACTTTCCAAATCAAGTTTTAAATAATTTCAAGACAAACTGGTCCCGTTTGCCGTTTGAATTTTTCCCTAGTGTCCTTCATTCGTGTTGAACTGACCACATGTCAAAAAAACCATATAAATTTTAGTTTGGTTAAAAATGGCCCAGTGAAGGATGGTGCAGTAAAATTTTCCGTTTTCGCTTAACCAAATTATGCCGTAAATAACACCTGATGTCTATTACTGTTTTAATTACATCTATAAGCAACAGCCACATTTTGTAAGTAATTTTAACACCTTTAGAATAAGTTCAGACTAACTGTTGTTTATAATCGTTTTAGTTCTCATGAAGATGCTAAAAATTATTAGCGAAATATAAGAAATAAAATAAAGGCTTACTAAATAACAGCTCCTTTATTTGCAACACGACTTTCACCCTATTAAACAATCTCCTAGTTAAAGAGGTCGAATATATTCATACCAATTAAATATCAGAGATGGGGTTCTACAACAACATACAGAACAATTTCGGAGCAGAAGCAGTAATTCACATGAAAACACTAGCGAACACTACAATGAAAATGGCATCATACAAAAACAGAAAAATCTTTTTACTGGAATGTAAACACCACAACATCGTACCAAGACATATACAACAATACATCTCGGGCCTGGGAAATTGTATTGAAACAGATGACCCAGGAATGATGGTCGCACTCCGGAGAAAGGCTGGAAGGTTAGCTAGGATTTTACTAAAAATAGATCTAGATAATTGTCATATTAAATTAAACAAATTAGAGAATGTTTTTGATCAAAGTAGAAAAATTGTGAGTGATCTCTTACCCTATCATATCTTTCGAGATTATGACATTGTCAGGAACGACGTTACAAAAAAGAATTTTTGAAAATAAAAAATAAGAAAATAAACTGCTTCCGGGTTATGCCGTGTGTCAAGATTTGTTAATGCTGACGTTTCGCGAACCATGTTGCTCGCTTCTTCAAAGCTAATTGAATACTGAAGACCTACCAAGAAAGTCTCCCTTATATACCTGTATTTACACCTCACTGCGCACATCTGGAGCTACCGCTCCACGTGTTTTTCCACCTGGCCGCGTTAGGATCGATTTCCAGACCCTACTAATGTCAGTACCGTCCTCGCGATTGATGTTGTCAGGATGTTTGTAAATTTCGATGGCTTCTCTAATAAGTCTTCGATGATAATTACCCACCCTTGCCAACATCTTCGCGTCATCGAAATCCATTGTGTGTCCCGACTCGTGGCAGCGTTGAGCAACAGCGGACTGTTGAATCTTGCCTAGCCGGGTGTCCCTACTGTGCTCCTTGATTCGACATTCGATGCTTCGTCCTGTCTGTCCTACATAGCATGTTCCGCACTCACATGTTATCTTGTATACCCCTTCGTTCTTCAGGAGTGGTGTGATATCCTTTGGGTTAGGCAAAAGATCCTTTACCTTAGCTGGTGCTCTGTACCTTACCGTGATACCCGATTTCTTCAGTACTCTACCGATTCTCTCTGATACCCCACTTACGTATGGTAAGCAAGCGAACCCCTTAGACTCTTGCGGTTCCTCTGAGACTTGCGGTTTTCTTTGTGTGACACCCCGTATGTCAGACTTGGTGTATCCATTCTGACGTAGGGCCCACTCCAAGTGTTTTCGTTCTTCGTCCAAGGTGCTAGAGTCGCATACCTTCTCGGCTCTATTGAACAACGTGTTAATAACACTTCTCTTCTGTTGGGGGTGGTGGTGCGATTTGGCGTTCAAGTACCGATCGGTACTTATCGGTGTGACTTTGCAATCGCACCGATAAGAATACCTAAGGAGGAAATTATTACGGAAGTAGAAGCCGCATTGTACAAAATTCCAGGTGTACAAGCAGAGGACATTCGTCAAGAGATTTCCAGGATAATTAGGAAAGCTACCCCGCCAAAGAGCAATATTCCAAGATAAGTACTCTCTGAAAACCATCAAGGACAACAAGGATATCACAGTACTACCAGCAGACAAAGGGAATGCAACGGTGATATTGAACAAGGAGGACTACAACAGGAAGATGAACGATCTATTGGACCCGAATACGTACCGTAAAATTTCCAAGGACGAGAGAAAATATAACGCTTCTAATGGATGAAGATTTGGATACCCATTTTAATTATCCGCCCAAGAATTATTCTTCTATGGCTCATGTCAAGTCGTACTATCAAAGGAAAATGTCGGTTCTGTTGTGACTTCGACGCAGCAACCAAAGGAGATGTCTTTGTTCAAGGTTACCGACCAGTTCTTGCGTGCATGCAATATTTGGAGTACTGTATAACAGCAATCTTTAACATATCCTCACAAACCAGGTGAGTGATGTTCACATTATAGCTAGAGATGCTCATTACTTCAAAGATAGAACTTACTTAATAGTTAAATTCAATAGTTTTAATTACTGACATTAAACGCTCTTGTCCATTCCCTTATGGTAAAATAACGTCTAATGTCAGTTACGAAGCAGAAGTTTAGAAATGCTGTGGAACTTCAGTAGATAGACTGTTTTAAGGAAGATAGTAAACTTCTTTTGCATATCGTTATAACATAAGTTAAATATCAACTAGTCGAAACTCATTGTGACGCCTGTAACTAAAAAAATTCATCAACATTCAAGCAGATAGGGTAAAGCATTTAAATGCCCTGAGATAATTGAAATGGTAAAAATAAACGCAAGAAAAGGTGATACAAAACAACAAGTAGATTCAATTCGATGTCTAAAAGTATTCTAAATACAATACTTAAGGTTACGATGTGTAAAATGGTCAATACGTCGCAGTTTTATCATGTGATGCTCGACTGTAAGCAACTGTAAGCAAGTAAAACTACTACAAGCTGCTAAAACCAGGTACTTCAGAAAGGTAGCAGGTGTTAGAAGGACACATAGGAAACGAATCCATCATATAAAAGCTGCGTTCGTTTCTTAGGTTCTGGATTCGGTGTAGACAGTGTCGGTGCGCAGTCACGTGACAACGCTATAAAGGTGGTGTAAGGTGTAGTCACAGGATTTTCGACCGCACCTGGGCACATGGTGCGCGTCAAACGTCAGACTGATCGGCGTCCGATCTGTCACCTGTCACAACTTTGCTAGGTTCTAACACGAAATCACCTGACTTAACCTCAAAGAACACTGACGAGTTTGACGTACACCGCTTGCGTACACCGCACTGCCTCCCTCTAACTATATCCGAACACGAAATTGTCAACACTGCTACACCGCAATGCATAATAAAACGGCTCGGTGTCACTTTGTGCAAAAGTGTCAACGGTGTAAAATATCCGAACGCAACTAATGAATCTGTTGGTAGACAACATGGGAAAACAAGTGGACTGGACATTTATTCAGCAAACTGGACACTAACAGATAAGGATGGCCTATCACCTATCACAACTTGAAGCGATAAAGGCACCGAAATGCTTCATTGGAAATGAATACGACCAACGAAGCTAGAATTGTGACCATGAGTAGAAAGAAGTGGCGACTGACTCGAATAATCAAAGTGAAGAAATGAAAAATCAAAATAAACTGCTTGAAGGACAGTTTTCATAACGCTCGATAGTCATACAACTACTTGATGTTATTTTTTTCCTGTACGTGCTCCCGCACTAGTACGACAAACTGCTGTCTTTAGTTAACATAAAATATAGAAATACCATCGCTAATATAGGTAATCTCCATCCAAGTGGATCTATAAGATCTGTGTCGTGTTTAGACCAGAAACAGAGGCGGAAGTGATCCTTCGATTAACACAGTGTCGTTATGGAAAAGGTTAAGTCCCTGGAATACGAGATTTCTTGTCAAAGCATTCAGTCACGGCAAAGCAAAACTAAGGCCATCTACAAGATACCACTTCCAGAAAACGCCAACACGTTTGATAGTAGTTTGAAATGGCGAGTTACTTTAGGAATTGTGTAAAGAGCTTTGCATCAATTTGGGGGACATTAAACTCTGATTAGAAAGGATGTTTCACTTGGATAGGGCGATGATCAATATTCTGTCCTCAATATCCAAGAGAACAAATTCGCACCTCGAAAATTGGTAGCAAAATACGACTATGATTAACAGACGATGCATCAATATTAAGCTGATAAGTGTGCCGTGAACAGCAAAGGTAGTCTTGATTGGGACAACTTTGCGTTTCAGTCTAGAATTGACAAATGGTGGTTATTAATCCAAGAATTTATTTTGGTTTTAACATAAGTAACAACTGAGACAAAGAATAGCGTATGCATATGTACAGATACCTATTGGATGCTAAGTGATACAAGATGTGAAATTTTTATAGGAATTCTGTTGAGAGCACGTACGAGTTGCAATGAGCATGAGTTCCAAACGACTTTTTCCGAGATCTACTGTATCGGAAAACGAAAAAATGAGACTAATGGATGATCCCATAAGTAGTACGGAGAAGTGGTCAATGAAAGAAACACGTATCGAATGCACTGCTTCGCCAGGACCAACGGACGAGTCCAGAGTTATAGTTGGAGCGATAGTTGCGATACTTACGCTCAACGGAAGAAAAGTTCGACATGACTTCCTTAAATAATATTTAGACTGTGGTGATAATACTTTGACACTAACAGCAACGGAGATATTAAACAACACTGCACACTGTAAGAACACGTTGTAAGGTAAAGTCCGTCAAAGTAGGTGAAAGTAAAGCAAGTATTGGAAAGTAAGACGCAAGCAAAAGACGATAGACAAATTATAAGATCAAATACATAAGTAGTTTGAATGAAAGGAGTTTATATATAAATATCCATAAAGAGTTTGAATCGCATCAGGGGACTGATGAAGAAAAAAATCCATAGGGAGAAGTCCCGTACGTAATTTCCAAAAGTAGGACGCATGAAAAGCTAGATGCGACGCGCATCGATGAAAGAAATACATAGTTGTCGAAAAGGTTTTATTACGGGCATATTCTATGAATTATGCAGATAAAAGTTCGACAGTAGTTGGACCCATTTGTTGTGGTCGCGATTGTTGATCATGATCCTTACGTGAGAATAGAACAAGAAAATCGTAGATTTTGTATTATTGGTTATAGGCCTTTGGCATCCAAATAAGTTGGGATGCGTAATTGAGGATGTAAAGGGTTTTCCTAGATCGCAGAGGAAACGCAAGGGGCAAAGTGTCTCTTGATAAGTTCAGTGTTGAAATAAGTTCGGATTCCGACGTGGAAACCGAAAGAGTCGACAGAGCAAATACAAGATAGCAGTTTCTCTTGTTGTTGAAGTTCAAGTTGATGCCCTTAACGTCGAAATAAGTTTGGGTTCCGACGTGGAATCCGAAAAAGTGAAAGGGGACCCCTAACGATGATAATTGCGGACAGACGTTGTTCAGCATACGTCCTGTGTTTCGTCTACAGAGTAATTGTTAAGGGTGCGGAAACCGGGCGACTTTTAGCATAGGCCGCGTGATGGCGCCACCCACCCTACATCGCCCCTACATGCATATTTTTCTGTTTTATTATACTTATTTCAACGTCGTTGAACGGCAGCGGCCAGCGCGCCACTTCGGATGACGTATTTGTCACGTGCTCGCTGCTGGCTGCTTTATACCGAGGTTGTGCATCGCACTAGTGGTAGGTATTATTTCGATACCTATTTGACCTGTTTGACCTATTCCTCGTTATTTCATATTTCACACTCTGAGTCTGAGGATGTGCGATCTGCGGTTGCTCGCCGCGGCACGGCGTAAGAAATACACCGGGAAAGTTATCCTTTTTTTTTCAACCGATTTTCATAACTGATACGGTTTTGAAAAGTCCGCAACGTGTTGAGTTTAAAGTAGTTATTGCAGATGTATCAAATTTAAATTACTATGCACAAAATTGAAAAGAAAGTATATATTAGCTTAATTTGACGGATTTTTAGAAATCTATATATTCGCCAAACCTTTACGAACTACATCATTGCCTAAAAAGTGGCCTAAAAATATGAATACTGGTACTTCTGTCAGGCGAGTACAGTTTCAGAAAAACAAATCGAAAAGGTCATTTTTTCCATTCGATTGTGACAAAATGTACACCAAGTCAAAGAAGAATCTTACCTGCACTTATGCTAGATATATCAACTCAAAATTACGCATATTAGTTGTCTAAAAAATTCATGAACTTTAAACATTTTTAACCTCGGAGATGCGAGGGACAAATAATAATAATAATAATGTTGTGGCCTAAGCAGGTTCATAAACTTTGAACATTTTTACACGCGGATATGCGATTAAAAATGACTGGATGAAAAGTTATGAATATGTGTGAAAGTATTTCCCAGAATTACATTTCCCTTTTTGTTCTTTTCCACACACCGTAAGGTACCTATTAAATTTTGCCGGAGTCGGTCTACGAAAATTATCTGCAGTCGGAGTCGAATGTTTTTTCAATTTTTTTACATTCACAGCCTTCACAAAATCGATTTCTTTAGTATTCGGCATAATGATTTATAACCTGAGACAAAAGATTAACAAGTAGATTTAGCATTAAAATAATCAAACTCATAACTTCGATCTGCCTTCGTGATTTGGGCTTTCTTCGATATATTGCAATTCAAAGTTTTAATGACTTATGGCTAAATGAATATACAGTATTAAAGGTAGGTAAGTCATGAACTTTTTTTTATCAATATGTAATTATTATTATTTGTAAAACAGTAAATGTGACAATAATAAATAATTTGTTCCAACATGAAAACGCGCTTGAATAAAATTACAGTTTGTGGCTAATATTTCGCGTATTTCTTATTATTTAATATTTAGTTATTATTTATTTATTATTTATTTATTATTTATTTATTATTTATTTATTATTTATTTATTATTTATTTATTATTTATTTATTATTTATTTATTATTTATTTATTATTTATTTATTATTTATTTATTATTTATTTATTATTTATTTATTTATTATTTATTTATTATTTATTATTTATTATTTATTATTTATTATTTATTTATTATTTATTTATTATTTATTTATTATTTATTTATTATTTATTTATTATTTATTTATTATTTATTATTTATTTATTATTTATTTATTATTTATTTATTTATTATTTATTTACTATTTATTTATTATTTATTTATTATTTATTTATTATTTATTTATTATTTATTTATTATTTATTTATTATTTATTTATTATTTATTTATTATTTATTTATTATTTATTTATTATTTATTTATTATTTATTTATTATTTATTTATTATTTATTTATTATTTATTTATTATTTATTTATTATTTATTTATTATTTATTTATTATTTATTTATTATTTATTTATTATTTATTTATTATTTATTTATTATTTATTTATTATTTATTTATTATTTATTTATTATTTATTTATTATTTATTTATTATTTATTTATTATTTATTTATTATTTATTTATTATTTATTTATTATTTATTTATTATTTATTTATTATTTATTTATTATTTATTTATTATTTATTTATTATTTATTTATTATTTATTTATTATTTATTTATTATTTATTTATTATTTATTTATTATTTATTTATTATTTATTTATTATTTATTTATTATTTATTTATTATTTATTTATTATTTATTTATTATTTATTTATTATTTATTTATTATTTATTTATTATTTATTTATTATTTATTTATTATTTATTTATTATTTATTTATTATTTATTTATTATTTATTTATTATTTATTTATTATTTATTTATTATTTATTTATTATTTATTTATTATTTATTTATTATTTATTTATTATTTATTTATTATTTATTTATTATTTATTTATTATTTATTTATTATTTATTTATTATTTATTTATTATTTATTTATTATTTATTTATTATTTATTTATTATTTATTTATTATTTATTTATTATTTATTTATTATTTATTTATTATTTATTTATTATTTATTTATTATTTATTTATTATTTATTTATTATTTATTTATTATTTATTTATTATTTATTTATTATTTATTATTTATTTATTATTTATTTATTATTTATTTATTATTTATTTATTATTTATTTATTATTTATTTATTATTTATTTATTATTTATTTATTATTTATTTATTATTTATTTATTATTTATTTATTATTTATTTATTATTTATTTATTATTTATTTATTATTTATTTATTATTTATTTATTATTTATTTATTATTTATTTATTATTTATTTATTATTTATTTATTATTTATTTATTATTTATTATTATTATTTATTATTTATTTATTTATTATTTATTATTTATTATTTATTATTTATTATTTATTATTTATTATTTATTATTTATTATTTATTATTTATTATTTATTATTTATTATTTATTATTTATTATTTATTATTTATTATTTATTATTTATTATTTATTATTTATTATTTATTATTTATTATTTATTATTTATTATTTATTATTTATTATTTATTATTTATTATTTATTATTTATTATTTATTATTTATTATTTATTATTTATTATTTATTATTTATTATTTATTATTTATTATTTATTATTTATTATTTATTATTTATTATTTATTATTTATTATTTATTATTTATTATTTATTATTTATTATTTATTATTTATTATTTATTATTTATTATTTATTATTTATTATTTATTATTTATTATTTATTATTTATTATTTATTATTTATTATTTATTATTTATTATTTATTATTTATTATTTATTATTTATTATTTATTATTTATTATTTATTATTTATTATTTATTATTTATTATTTATTATTTATTATTTATTATTTATTATTTATTATTTATTATTTATTATTTATTATTTATTATTTATTATTTATTATTTATTATTTATTATTTATTATTTATTTATTTATTTATTATTTATTTATTTATTTATTATTTATTATTTATTATTTATTATGATTATTTATTATTTATTTATTATTTATTTATTTATTATTTATTATTTATTATTTATTATTTATTATTTATTATTTATTATTTATTATTTATTATTTATTATTTATTATTTATTATTTATTATTTATTATTTATTATTTATTATTTATTATTTATTATTTATTATTTATTATTTATTATTTATTATTTATTATTTATTATTTATTATTTATTATTTATTATTTATTATTTATTATTTATTATTTATTATTTATTATTTATTATTTATTATTTATTATTTATTATTTATTATTTATTATTTATTATTTATTATTTATTATTTATTATTTATTATTTATTATTTATTATTTATTATTTATTATTTATTATTTATTATTTATTATTTATTATTTATTATTTATTATTTATTATTTATTATTTATTATTTATTATTTATTATTTATTTATTTATTATTTATTATTTATTATTTATTATTTATTTATTTATTATTTATTTATTATTTATTTATTATTTATTTATTATTTATTTATTTATTTATATTTTATTATTTATTTATTTATTATTTATTTATTATTTATTTATTATTTATTTATTTATTTTATTATTTATTTATTATTTATTTATTATTTATTTATTATTTATTTATTATTTATTTATTATTTATTTATTATTTATTTATTATTTATTTATTATTTATTTATTATTTATTTATTATTTATTTATTATTTATTTATTATTTATTTATTATTTATTTATTATTTATTTATTATTTATTTATTATTTATTTATTATTTATTTATTATTTATTTATTATTTATTTATTTATTTATTTATTATTTATTTATTATTTATTTATTATTTATTTATTATTTATTTATTATTTATTTATTATTTATTTATTATTTATTTATTATTTATTTATTATTTATTTATTATTTATTTATTATTTATTTATTATTTATTTATTATTTATTTATTATTTATTTATTATTTATTTATTATTTATTTATTATTTATTTATTATTTATTTATTATTTATTTATTATTTATTTATTATTTATTTATTATTTATTTATTATTTATTTATTATTTATTTATTATTTATTTATTTATTTATTTATTTTATTATTTATTTATTATTTATTTATTATTTATTTATTATTTATTTATTATTTATTTATTATTTATTATTTATTTATTATTTATTTATTTATTTATTATTTATTATTTATTTATTTATT